>JAGVSQ010005937.1:1330-17017 GCA_022683975.1 Rhyacophila evoluta
TATCTTTGTTTGTATTGGTAATTTGTTTATTATAAATTAAATTTTGTAGTTAGTTCATGAAACAATGGATTACATTAATTATAATAATTTACTATAAAACACAAGTTTATTTATCATAACATGATGTAACAAGATATGATTTTGATGGACGAATTTAAGTTAGTATACTATAAAGTCGGCATTGGTAGTTGAAAACGGATCAGTGGAATAATTTAAATAGGTATGCTGTCAATAGATATGAAAAGTTTTGGGGATATTTTTCGTCGTCAAATAAATAATTCATTTCAGCAGCTATGCACAATATAATATTCTAACATTATTAAAATAATGTCAGCTTATCAACGAAATCTTCGTATTTTAATGCTAGGTTTCTAGATGGCAGAATCCAAAATAGCTGGGATAACCTATGGACAAGAAGAGAACGCAATTAGTGAAAGTAAGAATGGTTTAAGACACATCCAATTACATTTATGCACATGTACTAACTAACATAGTGTACACTCAACTTTCTTTTTACACTGTTTCAAAATAACACGGTGCTACATCTCGAATTAAAAAAACTTTAAATCCAGTAAGCCCGAATATTTGAAAAGACATATACGGTTCTGGATATTTTATGGGATGAAAGCGATCTCTTACCAAATGTACGTACTCGGGTTCTTCTATTATCACATATTGAAGTATTTTTTAAAAATAAACTTTAAATACAATAAACAATAATGAATTTAAGTTTTTGATATCCATTGATTTTTATACAAGGAAACCTATCCACCATTTTATTTTATTCTAGTGAACTTTTTTACACGGTATTGCTTGGAACGTATTCCAATTGCAAACAGAGAGTTTGATGTATTACAAGACGACAACAGATATCTAGGTGTTTTTAAAAGTCATACCTGGTTTCCAATAACTCCAAGGAGAGCAGCAATTTTCCTTATTGTTTCTATATCGATCGATGGAACAATTGGAAGACCCGCTTTAGGATTAGAAATTTCGTCAGAAGCAGTGTTGGCTTGAAATCCAGTTCTCTTGATGATCAATGGAAATTTTACATTACTTTGCACTGATGAAGAGTCAGGTGACGTTTTTGGTAACAATCCGGATGCTAATGAACTGATTGTCTTCGGGATATGATCTGACAAAACTGTTCGAGGAGGGGAATCATTGTCAATCGTCTGCGGATCGGATGGCTGACGATCTATTATCTGCAAACGCAACGGTTATAAAATTTAAATAATTAAGATTACAGAAATCTTGGTAGGCTTATAACTTCAAATTTTAAATGCCATACAATATGAAATAGGCATAGTATTTAAAAATCGGACTTATTTGAAACATATGAAAATGAATTCGTTATTAAGATGGTATGTCTCCCCAGTAGCGTAGCTGGTAGCGTCCGCGCCTAGCAATCTGGGGAATGAGAGATACTCCAGAAGATACCAACTGAATCGAGAATATCAGTCACAAAAATCAATCCATATAGTTACATACTATATTATTGTTTCAAATACTTTTGAATGTAAATAATTTTGTTATAATATTTCCAAGCTCACCAAACATTCTCCAATTTTAATCGATAATGATGCAAACACAAGTATCACTACTATTCCTTTTTCTGGCAACATTATTTTGGAGTTTAAAAATTAAAAAAAACTGTGCAATACTAACAGTGTGCAGAGTAGCCATAAAATATATGTTTTTATTAGATTCACTCTACAAAAGTATAGGGCATTGCGTGCTCTGTAGTCGGCGGATTATTTTATAGGACAATCATTTTTCATAATTTCCCAATCATTTTACAATTTCCACGTATAATAGACTTATAATATGCGTTGGCGATATTTGAATTTGTACTTATTCTCTATGCAGACGAGCTAAAATGAATATTTTATCATTTATATTTTCAAATCAGACATTGTTGAAAAAATAGTGACGGTGAATAAATTATGTTTATTGATCCCCTAAACGTAAGGGACAATGAATTTAGAGGATTTATATTATTTTAGCAACTAAACATACTCAATAGATTGCATATAGTCGAATAAACTTTTTAGTTTTAATATGACAGTTAAATATTAGAGTACTCGATCGCTTTATACACTACCGCGGAGAGAAAATAATGTGTCAAAAAATATATAAAATTATTTTTAGTAATTGCACAATTTCAATATAAAAACAGCTTGAACGCGAAAATCCAAAATTTTAGATTCAATACGATTCCATATATTTGTATTCCTGAAAATTTTCTTTTTAAGCCATTTCAGATGTATACCACAGCTATAAGTGGTTTCTGTTTGCATGCTTCTAACTTCGTGCACAATACGTTAAAACAATTTTCATATTATAGTTACATACAATAAGCGCCATACTTATGAATGTAACCGAGGATAAAGTCCTTATGTGATTAGCAAAATTGTTGTTATATAGCAAATGAATTACAAATAATCCAAACTGTTTTATTTTTAGAATTTATTTTTATTTATTCCCCTCCTGCATCGGTTTCTATTTCCATATATCTGAACTGCTACCTTAAGCGGGCTACACACGCTCAAGCAAGCTTGTACAACCAATTGTGTGAGACTATTTATTTTTTCCTGCAACTGGAAATTTAGTAATTTTAAGTAATACTTAGTTTAGTTATGGCTCAATAAAAATGCTGACATCGCTGTGCCCACGTTGAACCCTTAGCCGTTGACCGACTATTTAACGATATAAAATGAAATAACGAATAAACCATTCATTGATATGGGATGCCTCGATTATTGTAATTGCTTAATATTAGCGAGCTTAATTTGACTAATAAAAAGCATTGCAGATCTTAAAAGTTAAAATATTATAAATAAAAAACGAAATTAAAATATAGGTACATACAATTTAACTATTTAAAAATCTTGGTAATATAAATACTAATCGAAATAAGTATGACAGTAAACATTTTCAATCAATAATTAGTAATTTTGCACAATGTAACAGAGACCCAAAGTTAGAACTGAATTTAAAGTATTCTTTTTTAACATCATCATCCACCTTGTCTGGGTCGTAAAAAGGAAACAATAATACAGAAGGGTTATAATACTTATCATATATTTTATATGGTCACCGTATTATTATTTGCGCAAGTTTGCATGCGCAATTGGTGTCACATTTAGCTTTAGAGATGTTGTGTAATTATCTACACAGTCCATGAGGAATCAGCTGTCAATAAGGGGATTGCTTAATCTCAGAGAGAATGGTTCGCGGTGTTCCCAGGAAGGCATGAATTTTTATCACTCTTATTATCTCTTATCTTATCATTAAATAAATCCAATTAAAAATGACGAGAGTTTTCTTATTATGCATTCAAAATAAATATATTTTAAGATTAATTTCAGAAGACCATGAATTATTCTTTTATTATATAATTCTATTTTAATTTTTATTTGAGATTTTTTTCTCATTTAAGCAAGTTAAAGTTAAATTTACAAAGGGCGAGGGTGAATTCTTCCAAGATCCACCCTTTTTTGTTTTAGTCTTGCGACTCTCATTTTCCTCTTTCTTTCAAGATGTTCCAAGAGTAGAACCTCTTGTATAATACTCGATTGTTGAGAAATGACCCACTTAATGGAGACATTCAAATTTGATATAAAAGATGGTTGGAATAATACTGTCAAATACATTTAATCGATGTCAATATCTTCTTTGCCACGTATCGTCTTCGTATACCATTTTAAGCACTCTTCTCATGATCTTACTTTAGAAGATATTCAGCGTAATCTCATCTCACTTTGTGTACACCCAAGATGATAACTTAACAATACAAGTGAACATGACACATTTCGTACATCCACGTTTTTTCCAGAGTGAAAAAGTTAGTGTGCGCAGTTTAGCATCGGAAGTTGTAGGCTGAAATCCGGCAACTGTTTTAGAAATTAAAATAATCAAAGATGCAAGATCGGATGACTAAAAGGTTGAATTTTTAACTGACGACATTTTTTAATGCGCTCATCTAAAGGATAGGTTTTCATATTGTAATATATTTGTAATTTTTCGTTTTTTTAATTTAAAATTTTTGTTTTTTATAAACTTTGACCACTAATATTATTGAAGAACTTCTGGTGTTCTGTATTTTTTTATACACTACAAACTCACTGATATACGTTAAATCCAAAAATCTCGTCCTGAATTTTTTAATTAAACCAATTTCTATCAAGCATTGATATGTAAATTTAATAAACGAAATTAATAAATCGATCTTTTTTCGAATATGTATATAAAATATGATTGTGTGACCAGAATAACGACAAGTTATTGAATGTATGGAATATTTTATTTCGATTAAACATATAATAAAAACATTCTTAATCTAGGTATTGTTTTTAAGAGTGTAAAAACTAAATTTTAATAAATTGTTAATTAACAATTTGATTGCTTAATAATCATATATCATTCATGATAACAGTGAGATATATTAAAAACGATCACTTTTGATGTAACTTTCTTTTAAAGAACACGAAAAATTGATAAGAAAAGTAATGTATATTATAATATAAAGATTTTTTATCACAAATAATTATAAATACTACAAAGTTAATAAACGCTGAGATTTAAAAAAAAACATTATAGAAGCTGAAGAGTTAATGCAATTTATAAAACTGGCAATCGATCACGAGCGAGAAATGGATGAATGATGATTACAAAAATATTTTGTTTAGCATACTTTTCTGTTCATCTTTCATATATCCAAAATTTTTCTAATATATTTCTATCTCGTGATCGAACTTTAACAATTCGTATAAAAATAACTTATATTTATATTAATTATACTAATATTCTTTTGGCATTATTATAAAATATTTTAAATTTGATTACAATTATGTACATACTAATGATAAAAACTAGTCACGATTATAAAAAATATATAATTACATTAAAGATTATTTGGATTTTTTATGATACGATAATGTTATTCCTGAAAAGTGAAATTTTATTGGTTTTCAGTGATTTTCTGTCAATTTTTCCGGAATGAGTGGCTGGGAATTCGTCCACGAATACAACACCTCCTCTCAGTTGCATTGGGTCAGATAAGTTCTCTGAAATCAAGTAAAAAAGAGATTAAAATCAATTTCATAAAATAGCATCGACAATATGGAATCAAGTTAAATACAAATGGAATAGGTTTACACTCTCAAAAGGTTTTATTTGAATTTCGTTTAATAGCATATATCGGAGTAAGCTAAAGTAGATAGCCATTAGGTCTCATCAGTATTGCGCCGAAGGTAGAAGGCGCTCTTGTGCCTTAAAGTTTTAAACGACCTATTTACTTATTGTAGCTTGTAGATGTTTAACATTCTACCCCTTTTCTGAGTATATTATATGTATTTCTACATTACACATGCTTTTATTGTGCGAATATCATTGAATCGTATAAAATACTGGACAAATAATTAAATGTTTCTTATTGTGGTGGTGCATGATTTGGTTATAAGTACGGCGTGGCCGTGGATCTCATAATTATACGTATATACGAATACGAGTGTAACAATTATTTTAATCGTGTAAGTTGTATTTTTCGTTATAAATTATTGTATTATATTATATTTTCAAAAAGATATGTTTAAAATCATTCATTCGAAATATGTAATTTTTGTTTCATTATAAATCGATTTCTCTCCGGTAGCGTAGTTGATAGCATGCGCGCCTAGCAATCCGGCGAATGCGGGTTTGTTTCTCCATCTGTTGGATTTTAAAAATCTAAAAGTGTAAGACTGGATGATAGTTTGGTTGAGTAATTTTCTGACAAACAGTTCTCCTGAAAAATAATCTGTCAAGACGTCTTCAGATTGCGGAGATCCATATACTCCTATTTCGGAGTGGATATGCTTCACTTTTGGAGCGAAATATAGTATACAAAAATCGAAAGGTAGCGAGGTTGAGAAAAAAAATACTAACTTTTGATAATTTCTTTAATGTCTTGTTCGCCAAGTTTTGATCCTGGCATCAACTGAACAAACGCCGCTGGGTGGTCTCCATCTTCAGAGTGAGGTAGCCCTATAACACATGCAGCATATACTCCAGGAATTTTGGAAATTTCCAGCTCAATTTTAGATGGTGCGATCTGAAAATTACAATTATTTAAATACATAATTGAATTTTAATGAAATCATTTTTGATGATAGTATTGTGGTAGCCATTCTCATTTCCCATTTGCCCACCTGTACGTTTTTGTATCTTAACATCTCCTTGTAGCGCTCCACAAAGAAAAGTTCTCCTTCGTCGTCAGCATAAGCCAAATCTCCGGTGAGGAACCACCCATCGTTATCAAATGATGATTCGGTTGCTTCGGGATTATTATAGTATTCCTACAACAGATAAGTACAAATTATATGAGAATTTATCTATTGATTCAAAATTGTGACAATTTTTTTTATACTCTCTTCACAGAATCAGGACCAAGAACCAAAAATTATGAGATACAAGGTTAACGATGATTAAGTATTCAATATGAAGTATTACACTAAAAAAAATGAGTGCAGCGCAGCTATGGGACTTATGACTCTTGGTAGGTGTCTATCATTCGGGAAATAAGGCTTGTATATTGTCTTTGATATTTTGAAATATAATGGAAATTGGTTGACATTAAAAACGCTTAACATGAAATAATATTGTGATCGTAATAGAAAAACGTGTAATTTCTTACATTATCTTACTTTTAACACGAAATAAAAATCGCATATCACGAAAAAATTTGCCTTTAAGAAGAACAATAAAATAAACCGAATATCGCTATGAGAATGTTGAGAATGACATAATATGTATTGTAAAAAATCGACATGAAGTTTTATATCTTGTTACATATTATCCTTAAATAGATAGGGCAACATTTTAAAGAAAGGGGATTACCCATTATCAAAAATAACTGTGATAGTAAGCAAAGAATAAAAGGTTTGGTAAATAAAGATGCACAAATATGATTTATTTAAAATTTTATGTCTTAATTCTGTTGATACATCAAAAAATGTTCTTTGTTGATGCATCAACACAGTTAATACTTACTTTGAAAAGAGTCAAAGATGACTTTAGACGTATTTCGCCAATTGAATTTGCTCCAAGTTCTTCATCAGTTTCAGGATCAACGATCTGAAATTTTTTTTTATTAATAAATAACCGTTCGTCGTTACGAGAAATAAAGATGATTAATGTAATAAATAATTCGATATATGATACGGTACATAATACTTTCATTAACTCTCGCTACCCTATGATTGATAGTGAGTGACCATTATTTACATTTTATTTTATTTCTCCAAATATTCCTATTGGTAAGTTTTCATACTTTATGCACTCTTCATAAAATTCCATACGATTACAAGGAAGTTATTACTAAATAAAACCATTGATTAAAATCAACAGAAATAATTATTTCATATTAAATTTAGGACCATATAAATGATGTCATATGACTCAGAGGGGAAGACAAGGAATTTTCAAAATCAGTCGATAAAGAGTATCCGCCTAGGCATGTCATATCATTTGTTTCTCTTTTATGTTTTTATATCGTCTAATTTTATATTATTTGATTTTTAATATACTGCAAAATGAATTTTGCAGCCAATTACAATAATTGTTGATCTAGTAGATTTTCCATTATTTGAATTGAAAACATCTTTTTTTCACTTGACACTCGAGAGCCTTTATCGTAGTTAAAGGCTTAGTAAAGCAAGTGTTAACTCATGCCTTACTGTCAAAAAGCAAAAGTGCTGACTCCTGAGTGTCCAGTAAGAATGTATGTTTTAAATCCAAATTATTGAAAATCTGATAGATCGATGAGAATCATTAAAATTGTTTTTTCATATATTGAAATAGAAATAATTAAAAATAAGTGTAAGAAATGCAAAAATAAAAGATAAATAAAAGAGACATGTCCAGGCGGATATGAGTTACTGACTGATCTAACCGCTTTGAATACTCCCTCTCGTATCGTCCAATAAAATCATTCATATGAGTACTGGACATTACCATAACAGTAATACTAATATACATAACATAACATACTAATGGATTTGATATATACATGTACATGCTGGTCCTAAATTTAATACGGCGTAATTATTTCTGTTGATTTTGATTAATATTTTTATTTCGTAATGAAATCATTGTAATCGTATGAGTTTTTATGAGAAGTGCATAAAGTATGAAGAACTATCAATCGGTATATTTGAAGAAATAAAATAAAAGTACTAGTCACTTACTATCCACCACCGGGTAGTAAGAGTTAAGAGGGATAATCATGGAGGAATCGTGTGTCGGCCGTATGTAGATAATAAGCAAGTATGACAAAAGAAAATAATAAACATATTCGTTCAATAACTTACCCTCCATTTGATCCAGGGCATTGGCTTGCCACACGAGCCCCTCTTGTATTTTTGTGACATACTAATTGTTCCTGACAATTCTGACATTCCATAATAGTTTCCCACCTTTCCATTCGTCACATATTTCTGGAATAAGTGGACATTAATAATCATTTTTTATTTTGGGAGAAAATGAAATATTTAAAATGTTCTAGTAATATGAATGAATACTGTATTGACTTTGACTAGAGTTTTATAACTTAAGTCAGACTTGGTTGATAGAGTCGTTAGTTCCCATGTGTATACGTATTGACTATAGAAAGGGAAAAAGACGTAACCTTCAGGTTTTTCAAAATCGTTTTTTTATAATTAGGTACACAAATTAGTACGCGTTCTATCAAAATAATGTAAGGTGCAAATGCCAAATTGGTATCTAAAATTAGGTTTTAAGTTTCCTTGTCAAATTTGCGACCACAAAAATGGACATCCATCGCTTCAATTTCACTATTTATTTTTAAATAATATATTAGATTGTGTCTATTTAATATTTTTACTTTAGCCCAAAATGATTAAGTGTATGTTTCTTCTCCCTCATGTGAAATTTTTTCCGTTTGGGTACGTCCTTTTTTCTTTCTACAATCGTCATAATAGAATTCTTGGATATAAAGCGTATTGTTAGATTATAAATTTATTGGAGAGTTATAAGATGTTAAAAATAGATGATTGTTAATATAGTGACCTAATAATCTCTATGAAGACATCTAAAATTAACGCGAAGCTAATTTTCAGTGAGAAATGGAAGTATTTTAAGGTTGTCAATATGAATAACTCACCTGGAACTCTTCAAGTTGTTCATATGGAAGTTGACTTCCAACACATACTACATTTTTAATACTCAAAAAGTCACATGTTTTTAGTCCGGGATGTTTCAACATTGATGTCACAGATGTTGGTGCCAGAAGAATAGTTTTTGGCTAAAAGAAGAAAAAATTAAGTTGTTAGTTTTAAAAATAATCAGTTATTATTCAAATCCCGTTATTTATGAAGATTATTCTGTGGTTGATGCGACCTACTAAATTAGTAAGCATATTCCGACAAATTGTGTTTGATATACACACGCCAGCAACCAGCACAATACTCGTATACTTTAGTGTATATTTGTAAACCAAAGCTACTATGTCATTATGTAAACAGTGCGACCGCAACATGCGGTCCGTTTGTAAAGAAGTTAAAAAGAACAAATGTGATTCGGATTTCATTTAACAAACTGATATGAAGATGATATGAACTCTATGATAAAGTAATTTTGTAATTTTATTTCAAAAATAAATATTAACAACGTGAACGATGTCATATTGATTACAAGATACAAAAAATAAACGAACTCATTACCTACTATAAATTAGATGTTAAATTAAAGCAGTGTACTTATGTATGCACTTCTAGAAAATCAACTGAACGTGATTAGGACACATTGTTTAAAAGTAATTTTTAATGATGATCACTCCACTCATTGAGCATTTAGTATTGTATTGCTTTTTATTAAAAGATTGTTTTTAGTTTCAATTGTCTCCATGTGAATATCGCTCTTTTAAAAGTTTATTAGGAGAAAGAGTTTTTTAGTACTAGGGGGCCATAATAAAGTATGGATAACACACTGAATCCACGGTAAGCAATGACGTATGCATTCACCCTTTACATGATCAAAAAATGCTAAATTGACATATTTATAAATTCCGGAAAATGATTTTTTGCTTAGACATATTAATATTACATATTATGTTTTGTCAAAATGCAACGTACAATCTTTGGTAGCATTCTTCTTCCAGCACTCCCATTTTAGAAAACTATTCTTAGATAGTTTTTGAGGGGTTTTAAAATTATTTTTTGCCTTTTAGTGCTTTTTCAATACTATTGAGTGTTAAAGTACAGCATCTTTAGACGCGTATTTTATATGGCCGGCTTACCATACACGTGATTATAAAACATACACAGACGCTTATGGCATACAACCGGTTTAAAGCTTTTTATTATTGTATTTTTTTTATTACAAGTTTTAAATTTAGCAATGTCTATTGCTGAAGTATGGTTGCAATTTGGCCATCGAATACATGAATTTTTACATAATATGACACGGTTTTAAAATAAATATGGCCGCCCTTAGATAACATAGCCTCCATGTCGAGCAATACAAAGTTTATGATATCACAAAGTTATGGTACACGAAAATTTTATTACGTCATGCATTGATTTTGAAGAGGTTATTTTGATGAAAGCTAAATCGTGTCTTTGCATAATATTTTAGTATTTTTTATACATGGTAAAATGGTTAACTAATGGAATGTCTACATTTTCAAACAATTAACTGATTAAGTGACGTACTAGCAAATAAAATTGAATCACATCGTTACCTTGTACTTATTGATTCCTTCGAAAGCAAGCTCTGTTGTGAATCGGAGATGCGTTTGAATTCTACTCGTTCCAAAAACACAGCAATGTATTGTTACAATGAGTCCTGATAACCACGCATATGGCGAAAATATGAGGATCGCATGCTCTGACTCCAGATCGTATTTATTCACAAGTGATCTGAAACATCAATAAAAATATTATCAAAAATGAGTATTGTAAGCACTACACATGTCGACCGCATTTTTGCAGTCGGGTCCATGGTTCATTTGTGTAGAGTAAGTTTGCAGAATAATAAACTATTATTTACATAAATATATTGGTGGTATATCCATATATAGAACTTTTTCCTTGGTCGGTGCCGCACCGTGGGTACAAGGCGTCCATGTGTGAATTTTTTTTAAGCCATCTGTTCACATATTTTCACTAATTAAAATTTTTTTAATAACTGGTCCTTTTATACTAATTTACATTTTTATGGTATATTTAGTTTAATTAGGCAAATGCAATTGCTCTTAGAAAATATAATATCATATGCAGGCGCCCTTATGCGGTACACAACCTGAAAACAAAGACGGCGCAGCCCTGTCTCTGTCATATGATGTTGTGCGATTGTTATTATTTTGTTGCTGTATTAAGTTATAAAGTGTAGTGTTGTTAAATTAGCTGTCGGTCTAAAATACAATTTTCAGAACTAAAACTTTAAAGAAAATACGCTTTTTCCGAATCCGTACCGTTTCCAAATATGGAGTGAAAGGATTTCAAAAGTTTAAGGACTTATTCTGAGAAATTATTTACGGTGAGGATTGGTAGTCTGTCATTTGCTAACTTTAATTCAGATGTAAATCCCAATCAACAAGCCAATTTCGTCACCTAATCATGCGTGCATACCGATTGCTACCAAATTTATTATTTAATTGTTCAAATCACAATATCTAATATTTGGTCGGTATCAGTACCCAGAAGAAGTTGGACCAGCTGCTCTAGCCACACAAAACATGTAATAATCTTCGTTGAGTGAAAGCTAAAAGAATAACCAGAAATTACAGGGTGCGCGATGATTTTATTTGCTCCAGGCCACTGAATATGTAGCCACGCCACTGGTAGCTACATTGGTTATTTGAATGGAAAACTTTAACTGAAATAAACTCACGGAAGTAATATTTGAACAGCTATATTCTTGTGAGTCAAACACACTCCCTTTGGTAGTCCTGTTGTACCGCTTGAAGAAACTATGAAAGCTATGGTTAATGCTGGATCAAACTGTGCAGCTCTGAAAAAAAGCATTTTATTTAATATTAGTTTAAAACTTATCAAATGATTAATTACATCAGTGATGAAAAGCAAATTTAAACATTGAAATTATATAATATAAATTATTGTGTACATTTAATATGAATTAAATGCATGGTATAACTGATACGGCTAGCTTAAACGTAAGTTTATAAAGGTGACATGTATAAAATAAATGTTTTTAATAATTGGATTGCTAACGCATTTCAAAAAAAAAAATCTTGCGAAAAATGTACATGTATTTCAATAGATCTCACAAAAATGTTAAAACTAATTTGGTTGTAAATCTCAATGTTTTTTGAGTAGCTGAAAAAAAATTCTAATTTGCTCTCATACGTTAATACGTCTTTATTTATAGGAAATATTATTTTTCTTACTGAAAAGCGTCCTCGTCTTTTGTTGGGTTGAGAAATTCCGAAAACGGTGTGAATTTCGTATCAGGTAACTCTCCAAAAACAACAATCTCTGGATCGAGACCAAGTTCTGAAGTAACTTGATCAAACATTTCGGCTATTTCAGTCTCACAGAAGATTATGCTAGGCTTGCCAATACCCACCAAATGCTTCATTTCACCTGAAAATTTGGTTAATAATTTATTTTATATTATTTATTTCATATATTTAGAACATAATAAATTACGAGTAAAAGCTTTCAAAACATGAAATACAAAAAAAGAAAAACGATATATAAAAGCAAAAAGAGAATTTGGAAAAAAGAAAAGAAAGAAAGTCTACCAAGGGACAGGATCCTATGCAAAAAAATATGTAAAACAGAATTCATTTAAAAGAGTCTCAATAAACACCGATCATCTCATTCAGGTCATTTTTGAAAGGGATGACGGATGATATTAAAGAAATCTGCAAAGAGTAGAAGCTGACTACAACTAATACAGAAGAATAAGATTGTAGTCAGAAATGATTCTGAGCGAGCCGCAATATCTTTTCATACATATTAACATTTATCAGCGTCTTACCAAAGTGGAAGATTTATAAATATAGGGAAACATATTGTGTGACACGTTATTTATTATCGACAGTTATTTCAGTTCTCATACCATCACAACGATTATATTTATTAAATAAAGCAAACAAAATACCAATAGGAAAATTTATTGAACTGTAAATTTGAAGAACTTAATCGATATACAGGTAAATAATTTTTTTCATATATTCCATTTGTCCCCGCGTAATTATACATAGATGTTTCAACGTTGTGGTGAATATATTTTAAATTAAAGATACGTTGATCGAAATCGCTTAATATATCTCCACGAAAATCTTTTCTTGTCCTCTATCATGATCTATCAAATTTTGTTTCGTAGACCATTAGCCAAAATGGCAGAATTTTTATTTACCCCACGCAAATGTCGAAAAAACTTGTGGCTAAAATATATTTCTTTTGACCTTATCTTATGTAGTAATTTATTTGTTTTTTTTTTTTTAATTTTCGGGTTATAAGAAAGTCATTGTGTTGTTCTTACGAAAGTCATATTAGTTGTTTAAAATCTGTATTTTTATGTGTTATTAATAAAATACAGTTGTTGTTTTATTTCAAATAGAAACTAATAATAAAAACTTGATTTTCAATGCCAAAGAATCAAGTAATATAACTTTAACAAACAGTAGAATATATTTTTAAGTTTAATCGACAGTGAATTTTATTCTTTGTTTGTTTAACGAATCAAACATTTTTGTTTTAAGTAAAAGCAGAAGTATTTTTTTGGTTGTTTTCAGAAAGTCATACTATGCATATTATTTGATGTAAGTAAGTATATTTTAACTTCTTACTTGCTGACGTATTAACTGACAGCGACATTGACGCAGTTCCGTTGTACAACGCTGCCAGCAGTGGAATTCCAGTGTCATTATTGTTTTTTCCACATAATATCATGACCTCTCCAAGACCTATTCCTCTAGACCTCATTGCTTGGGCTACTCTGATACTTCGCTTCCTCACAGAGCCGTGCGTTTCTGCCTCTCCATTTGTCATGTTGACCTGCAAAATAATTGGAATCAGAGAGTTAATAAAATGTAGTGGAATGTTTTCAGGTATGACAGTTTATTTGTATACGCGTGAAGGAACCATACGAGAGTTTCACCGGTATTACAAGAGTGATCTACGCATGGTAAGATTTAAAACTTGTAAAACATTTGGTTGATAATTAGTGGCCTGTATTAAAATAAACGAATGCTCTACGAGTAAATGTAATTGGTAAGAAACACAACAAAAGTTATGAAATTTAATTCTTTTATCGAATATATGTGTAAAGTAAAAACACTTTCCAGGGCTCATCGGACATATTAAATTAGCCGTGTGTGATTAGGAATTTATTGAGAAGAGACAAACAATATTTTGGATTACAAAACAATTAAAAAAGTTTATTATGTGTTATTATTAATATACAGTCACTGTTCATGTAATTTCAAATGTATTTAGATTGTTAATGAATATATTTATTAAATGTATTACATTTAAAATTCACATATCGTTAGGTTAAAGTAGAAAAATGTTAAAAGAGAATTACTGTATGCTTAGTAATTTTACTAAAAGTTTTAAAAATGCCGCAAGAACGTCTCAAGAAAAACAACTGCAAAATATTTATAACACCGCTATTTATATTTATATCTGTCAAAATTGTGTCATTTATAAACAGTTTTACAAATGAATCTTTACAAGCTGTTTAATATCAAAAGTTTTTACACTCGTCTTTAAATTTCTAATACCGGAGTTATGGCAAATTTGAACTTTAAGCCATAGATATATTAATATTGACTGTTTTTAAGTACAATATATTTATTTATATCGAAATGAATAAAAATAAATAATAATAAAAATATAAACAAGCCGGGAGTCCCCAGATAATCAGTATCCTTGGCTGCCGAAAAGTTTTAATCTGTTATTGCTCATGACTGTTAATTATTTTCTGCGAATAAAATATATGCTTTTTACCAACAAGTGAGAACCAGATATAGAAAATCTTCATCAAAACACCGTCGTGGAATATCGAAAAAAGTGACAGTGTTGAGTGCCAGACTGTCTGAACGCTTTTCTATACAGAGAGGGGTTTTCCAAGAAAAAAATAGGTAGGCGATATTAAAACTGTGACACGGTTATTTTCCAAGAAGTTTCAAACACAATTTTTCTCTTTCATCTATGACAGTGATTCTCAAATTTATTGAGTCCCGCTTTTAAATGCATATAGATTTTAACGCCCGACACTTAAACAAATTGACGCTATATATCACGTCCGAAATTAAGCTGACATTTAAAATTTGCCACCATTTTTCTCCGCAAATTTTTACTAATTTATAAGTGACTTTATATAATTTTTACGTGTTGTTCGATTGTGGATTTTCTCATTATTAAACCTCAACATTTACTTGCTATACACAAAAATACATCTATTCTTGTATCGCTGTAAAAATGGAGGTAAATTAAAAATATTAGCTCTATTTTGAGACACTTTTATAATCTCTATATTTACGTTAAAATGATATATATCTGTTATTTTCATTTTTGAATGCCTTCATATCGTTGCTTGCTAGATTGCAGGATCCAGCAGAAAAGTTTTACATACGTCGAAAATGCACTGCATTTTTTTTATTATACCATGTTCGCTCCCAAAGTGGAGCATATGGATCTACACAGTGTGAAG
>JAGVSQ010005938.1:0-17013 GCA_022683975.1 Rhyacophila evoluta
GGAGCGAACATGGTTTAAAAAAAAAAAAAAAAGATAGCTTTCGGCAATTATTTGGTTGACTCAGTGCCAGAAATGACCAACCTGCATTTTTTAAATGTAGTGTTTTTTTACTTCCAAATGTCTCGGAAATAATAGATTTATCAGTGGCAAAATGGCCAACTCTCAATAAAAATTCAGGTCTACACAGACAACAGTTGTTACAGTTACTGTATTTTTTCTAGTAACTACGCTTTTGTTTATTTATCATTTCATCAAAATTTCAAATAATAAAATACCAGAAAGTATTTGTGGCCTTAATGTTTTATAAATATTATGTTTCTGTATTTTTTTTATTAAAATACTTTTATTAAAAATCTGTTTTTGTTACGCACGTATTTCATTTATTTCGTTGTTATGTCAGCAATGGACATTTATAAAAAAAAAAGTCATTCTTTAATCTTTTTTTTTCTCAGAATCACTCTAACGTGAGATAGTCATGTCTGGCACTGAACTAGCCATTTATCATTCAACAATTATCTGATATATCAAAATTAATCTTTTTAAATTATGTGTTTTCATGATTTATAATAAAATATAATTTGTCTCTCCGGTAGCGTAGAGGCTAGCATGAGCGTCCAGAAATCCAGGGAATGCGGGTTTGATTTCCATATCTGCTGGATTTTTAATCCAATCCGGTTGTGCAGTTGTCTGAAAACAATTCTCGTGAAAAATAATCTGTCAAGACGTCTTCACATTGCGGATAAGGATATACTCCATTTTCAGAGTGGATATCTTCACACTGTATAGATCCATATGCTCCACTTTAGAAGCGAACATGGAATAAGAATAATAATTGATATCGAAAAAATATCTGCCGACTGTATCTGTATGCGCGCTGAAAAGTGTCCACTTGTAATATTATATTATATAAATAGTAGAACGCGGAAATCTCTGGAAAATACAAATATTTCATAAGATTTCAAGTTTAATAAAGAAATAGTAATCTGATATTTTAACGCAAGAGGATTTATCAACTTTTACGTTTCATTATTGTTATTACAAAATGTTATAAGCTCGTATGTCATATCTTTTTTGTGCTTTTGTTTTATCTGACAGGACAAAGAACTGTTGGGGAACTTTGAAATTTTTATATACGTGCGTTGAAAGCTTCCAAAGTTTTGATTCGTGCAAAAACATAGAGTTTGAATATGTGAGAGTATAATATTTGTATTTATTTTCGCACATCTTTACTAACTCCGTATTAGACTATCAACTCATATTTTGCCAGAAGTTTGTGTAAAGAATTTATAAAAGAACTCATTTAAACTTTATGAATTTAAGATATACACAAAAAAATATTATTAAAATATTCAAATAAGTTATTAAAAACAAATGAAAAACTTTAAAATTTCAGTAAACTTTCCTGATTATTTGTTATCGATTAATACACTTGTATTAAAAAAATAATCCTCTCCGTGTGGCTAAAAAGGCCTATACATATTCAAATTTGCATGTACAATAATTTGTGGTTGACCATTATTTTTTTATTACTCAATTTAGGTAATCCTACGTGTATTTGATATAAACCATAAGACCAGCCATCTACTGACATACAATTAAATAGCAAATAAACCATTTATTGATAATGGATGCTTCAATTTTTATTATTGCTTAATATTAGCATGCTCGCTTTGACTAACAAAAGTTAATAGTTTATATTACAAAATGAAATTAAAATAGTAGGACATACAATTTCATTATTTAAAAAATGTGGTAATAAAATATTGAATGATATGAAAATAGCAGTAAACTTCTTTAATCAATACTTAGTAGTTCTAATTAATACGAGAGACTGAACTGAATTCAAAGTCTTTGATTACTCCATTATTCTCCTTGTAAAGTTCGTAAAACGGAAAAAAAATTAAATAAAAGTATTATAATACCGTAAATTCTTTAACGTATGCTCACTGTAGTTTTATGGTCGTTCATTTATACTTGCGCAAGTTTACATGAGCGTGTGTAGCCCCACTAAGTAATGTACGTGCTTTATTACCTAAGATTGAGTGTTATAAATAAAACTCTATCGCAGATAAATAAATGATGCAGGACTTTATACCAGATGAGTGGAGTTACTTATTCCCAATCAATTCTCAGTGAAAAGTCATTCAAAATTAATTAGTCTTCATTGTAGATATTCATTTTTCGGAGCGGACATATTCAAAACTAGTTCAATCGTATGCTACACTTTTGAAAGTGGTAATGATGAAAGAAGTTTACTTAATTAAATTTTGCTTTTTTTTAGATTGGCTTAGGTTTTTGTTATTTTATTAAATAATTATTATGCTATTAAAATTAGTGTATTTAGAAATTTTTAAATCCGCTGAATCATCCGTACTGTTAAGTACATTAATACAGTTTAGTTCCAGTATACATTATGTGACCATACGTCCAGTTTTTAGGAAGCATATTTCGTCCAAAATATCCAGTTTTGAGTGAAAAAGAAATGGTTACGTTGCACATAATTAGAAGAGAAAAAAAACGAGAAACTTTAAATACTGATGGAACAAATCGATTGATGCATACAGTGTAATCTGCCATTGTCAGTACTTTGTTGACTTGTGGCGGCGGCACAAAAAAACTCGACACCGTGCTTGACGCGTATTGGGTGATGCTCCGACACGAGCTCGTGATAACCGCATTAAACAGGTTAATAAAGAATGTTCACCATTAAATTGTAGATGGCTATTGTAAATTGTAGTTCAATTTTAACACATATAGATTTTATAACAATACATGTTAATGTAAACACGTCGATGTGGTCGATGATGGATTTGACTCTTTCTATGCTGGTTTTGTACGTGCATGACAGCAGCCTTTAAAGGGTGTAATTTTGATATCATTTGTTGAGAAGAACATATCGATAGTTTAAGGTGTAAAGTAACTAACTCCACTTTGAGCTATAATGACTTAATAACACTTTCTTTTTCTATCATGCTATATGCATATCCAGTATTAATTTGACAACTCAAAATCATTTAAATGTTATATATCGAAAAAAGGTCGCAAGAAAATTTCATAACTTATTTGGGAAAGATGTAGTATAAGCTGTGTAAGTGGCTTAATTTCAAATTGCATTTTTAATAGTATAAAAATCATACTTAATCTTATTAGTTTTCTGAAAATTTTCACCGCGTTTTTCTCGTAATTATTAAATTGTGGCTTGAAAGTCTTCTGCTTAACTACATTCAATTATACTATAATTTATATCTTATATATATGCTATTGATGGCTGAAAGTGTGAATTTGTTAACATCATTTTTGAAAATTTTACAGGAGAGTATAAAATATATTGTTTAGTATTTTTGCGACTATTTTCATATAAAGAGACACATTTTAAGCGATGTTTTTGTAGAGCTGCTTGTAAACAATCACTCACAGACAACACGATGCAATACAATAGCATTACTCATATTCATTTAAAAGTGGAGTCGGCATCTTCGCACTTTAAGTGACCAATATATTTCATGCAATCGTGTTATAAATTTTGTGATTTGGGAAAATGAAATAGCCTGAAAGGGTTATTGAAGTACGCGCGGGAAAAATTGGGGTCATTCATGTCATTTATAATCTTTTATTGGCGGTTAAAATTTCAAACACTTCAAAACCCGGGCCACATTAACGGGACTCTAGATATCTCGTTGCATTAATTTTTCAAATTGGAATTGTTAAGCGATTTATTACAACGATGGCCGCGATGAAATATCGCACAGCGAAATGGTTTTATTAAACCGTTATCATCCATACCTCGCCCCGTAGATTGTGCCTTAAATTCGGCACAATACTATGTATCGTGACCTCAGCAGTATATTATATAATTCGATGGCTTAATGTCAAACAACGTTAACTACGAAAATGCGTTTTTGATTTGGTTATTTTACACTATCGGCCACACGGTATTCAAGCAACAAATGTAAATATTTTCTACTTTTTAATATAAATGGTGATTAAATGTTAACATTAACTATACAAAGCTGCTCTTTTTTATTGCTAAAAAAACCGTATAAGCTATTAGCGTTTTTTGAAACTGACACTGGCTGTAAATATTAATAGTAACAGATATACAAGAAGGCAAACAACATTTTGGCTCCCCTATAAAGTTCCACTTTTGTAGATAGAGTTCTTTGAATTTAACCCATCGAACTGTTGCAGTTTGAATAGAATGCACACTTTGCTCGTCTAAATATTAGGAAATCATTGCTAAAGTTTCCACTTCAAAAGTTCATTACAGACACTATTAAAACGTAGAGCTATCTTGTTGGTGCGGTTGATTGTAGATGGGAAACCGAGTTTGATGTGGACCTCGAGTACCTCCAGTCTACTAAATACCAGTTCTACAACCTGCCTTTAGGAACGCTTTGTTTTTTAGACGTTTCCAACCATCTCACAACAGATCTTCAATCTTTGTGTATTAAATGGACAGATATTTTCCATTCTTGGAATAGAGTATGCCCGATGATGTTTAATTTACCACTTATTTTAAGTTAAGTTAGAATATTTAAACTAAAAAAACTGTAACCATGCCTGTCTTTTACCATTTTTACGATGCGTTGTTTTTAATTTTTCACGGATTTATAACTCTTTTCAAGTATTTTATTTTGTATATGTCACCATTTTAACTATGCAATTATCATCCAAGAATACTATCATTTTTTAATTTATATAAAAAGGCGCTCATAATATTCGGGCGGCCTTCTGCGGTGCACAGTCAGGATTTTAGTAGAGTACGGCATTTACTCGATTTTCAGATATAGCTCATCGGTAATATATACATGCTGAAATACGTACATCTTTGTGTAAATGACGTCAAAATTCACACAAAATCGTCATCGTTAATAGTTATTTCTCAATATTCATTCAGAATGCTTTTTGCATCAATTCGTGACCCTAGAAGACTTGAATCGCTTAGTACCCACCAGAGCACATATAGCTGTGATGTGCAGGTGAAAGATAAAATGGCTATATTAGCTTTGAGGCTGATGGCCATTCATTTTTAAAGTTAAATAATGTTTGAATGCATAAAAAGGATAATATTGTAGTAATGGGATTATTATGAGAAAGATCACGTAAAAAAAGAGTGACAAAGATTAAGCACACCTCTATTAAGACAAGACCGTCTTAGAAAATGATCGTTACAAATGAAGTAGCAATTTTAATTACTCGCTCATCCACTGTTTTTTCTCCCAATTTTTAAAAGCTTTTATCACATTTGTTCCGACAGTGGAAAATAGTAGAACGTCGATATAACGGACGGATGTATCGGACAAAATATCTCTGAATAGGTAGAAGTGCAAACATTAGAAAATGGCGGAAAGAATTTTTTTGATGACCAAGGTTGGAACGATTAGACGTTTATGGTTTCTGTAAAACAATACAGCATATTATGGGAAATAGGAGATGAAGAAAATATTAGTGATTAGATGTGAATAAAGGTAATCTAGGGTATCACATTATAACTAAAAACGAAATAGCAAGTAACGTTATTGTCTTGAAAAATGAGGATGGAGTTAATAATTATAAAAGATCAGTGTACTTCATAAGTAGAAACAAAACTTCATTATTATCTTAAAACTACATTGACCTTGTATAATTCCGCTCATTTTCTTAGTAAAAACATGTATTCGTGAAATCTTTCTTTTATATAACAGACTTTTGAATTTAATATGCACCTCTTCAACCGCATTTGTCTGGTATATCGAGGTTCTACTGTATATCAATTCACATGGTGTGAAGATATCCTTTACGGAAATAAAGTGAAAAAATCTTTAATCTTGACATTTTTTTACACGAATTTACTGTCATCCAATTTCTCAGCACATTAAGTATCCACTCCTCTTATACTATTTGAAAATCCAACAGCTGTAGCAATTGAACCCGAAACCTCCAGTTTCAAAGCGCGCACGCTGATATCTCGATTAAAGATCGACATTTTACTAGGTAACAAACAATTTTCGTCAAATATCATCACATCGTTAGTGTGTGATTATTTTATATATTATATTATAGTTTGACAAAGCCATTATTGTCACACGCAATCACAAAAGTCAGAGAAATAATCATGTTTTCCACAAAGAGTGTTTCAAGGTCTAAAGAAACTTGTTGAAATATATTTTTTATTTACCGAAAATATATTTTTTTTTCGTTTAACTTCTCAAACCATCCTTACCGATAAGTGGTTCTTGAATAATATAATCATACAAAAATTTTCGTGGCAAACAAGCTTTGTTAACATGTGAACTAGTTAGTGGAACATTTGAGTGATACAATTACACTAAATTACCTATAATTTACTCTAATATATAGGGTACTGGAGAGACGTTATTATTTCATTACAAATGAAGAAATATTCAATTAATAATATGAACTTTTTCATGTTTGATGGAAATACAGTACACACAATTTGTGAATTTTCATGTGTATTATTATTCGGATGTAGTTAAGCAGAATACGTCCAAGCCACAAATTTGAAATTTTTCATTAATTTTATTGCATGATAAAACATCAATACTTAAATATGACAAAGGCGCCTAAACAGAAATATATATACCAAATAAGTAATCACTGTTTTTTCCTAACCCTCATACTAACAATTTACAAAAAAATATATCTACAAAATGGTGTGGTTTGAACGTTTTCGGATTTGAAGTTTAATATAAGGTTACTTAATTACAAATAAATTTTGTCATACCTATTCTAAATTATAATAAAACTAAAATTAAATTGCCATTTTGAAATATTTTTCAATAAATAAACCTATTTATTGTCGTATTGTACCATATCGATATATGGTTTTATTTATAAACAAAAATTACACTAAACAAAACCAATTTCAAAGTTTATGGGCAAAGACTAGTTTAGTTAGATTAATAAAAATCCAAACACAAAACGATCAAAATTTTTACTAGCACCCATAAATTTTTAATAACCTCATAGATGAAGTATTTGCCATATAGTAATTAAAATTTTATATTATGGTCTTAATGATATAAAATTTATACTAAATATTTTTTTTTTCTTTAAAATTTCAATCGCGTTTTTCTCTTGTTTGTTACTTTGTGACTTGGAGGTTTTCTGCCTAAACACATTCATTTGTGACGTGAATTTTTCTTTATGACAATTTATGTGTACAATTTATGGGTTAAATATTTTTTTCATCAAACCAAGGGCTCTTACCATTCTACATATTCACAACTAGCAACAAATTTTCTGGCTGAAAATGCCAAATTAGTGCTTAAATTAGGCTTTTACGTTTAAAAAAGGATAGCCTGTGAAATTTTCAAACAGGAAAAAGGGCTTATAATTAATCAATTTTAATGATTTTTCTTAAATAACTTAATATTATATTGAGTAAATAAAAGGCCAGTTTTAGTCTTCATGCACTTCAAGGTAGTGTTTATACGATGTTTTGGCTTTAGCTCAAAATCATCAAATAAACGTTTTTTGTGCCTCCTGTAAAGTGGGTTAAGTCTTTTTTCTTTTCCACAGTTGATATGTAATATGTATACTTGCTATCGGAATACTGTAATTATTTTATGTTATATGCTTTACCTAATTATCTTCCATTTAAATGTCAAAATTTAAATTTATAATGCCGATCTACTAATAATATATATATATATACAAATATTATTTGAAGGTATTTCCAGCCTGTTTATACACATTGTGTACAAGGTTTAGGCATATATACAAATTAAGAGTAAAAAAATAAAACATAATACATTAAAACCAAAAACGAGGTTTCACATTTCACATGAGAGATAAAAAATTGAATTTAAAGAAAGCGTGAAATAAAAATATAAAAGTAACAATGAAAACCCTGTCTCCTCGGTTAGCGTGGTTGGCTTGAATGTGGATTCAATTCCTTGTCTGCTGGATTTAAGAAATCTAAATTTGCAGAACTGGATGCTCATTGGGTTGAGCAATAGTCTGAGATTCATATACTCCACTCGAAGTCGATATCTTTACATTGGGTAGATACGTACGCTCCGCTTTGGAAGCGAACATGGAAGAAGGAGAATAATTAATATCGAAAAAAATATCTGCCAACGTCCTGACATTCAATGACTTATTTAATCGACTGTATGCGCGTTGAAAAGTGTCTTCACTTTTAAGTATATCTTCTATTTAGGATATATTCATACCGTGTAGATCTATATGATCCACTTTAGAAGCGAACATGGTGTAAAAAAAAACAATGAAAGCTAGTACAGAAGAAGAAAAATGAGATGCAATTTTTTAGGTCGAGTTTGCTTTGGATTGATAGCATATAAATATGTATTTTTTCATATGGATTGGTTGTCAGCCAATTCATCAATTTATTGGGCATTTGGTCCTGTAGCTTTAAAAAAACCTTATGTACGTACTGATTTATGCTCGTTAGCTCCAAAACCGAATTAAGCGCATATTTTGATCAGCCACCGAAGCGGACAATAGTATTAAAAAAAGAAGCAAATGTATTAAAGAAGGAAGTAGTGAAAATTTCATTGAAACGTCTAGGCGTCTATAATAAGTTGCTGCGTATAAGTGTTATACATTTTATGAGTCTGTTGTTTCAAGTTACAATTTGCCGCATTATAAATGTATTCGTTGACGATGTCAATGCCATTAATTGAACCAGTTCGGTAAAGGCAGCAGCTATGACCATCTATTTTGTTGAATAAATCACGATAACATAGACCCTCTTATAAAATGAATCTGCTCACATATAAATTTAACCCCTGTCCAGAGCCGACGCAAGGAAAAGCAACACGGACAGTAATTCGGGGCGCCATGTATTTAGAGGCGCTATTAAGAATCTTAAAAAAAGTGAAAGTATAATAATAAATGAAATATTGTTTCAATCTAAAGTTTTAAGATGGGAGAAAGTAGGTTCATATATACATCAACTGTGAAAAGGAAAAAGGGCGTAACCTACAGTTCAAAATAGCTTTTTCTCAGTAATCGCAATGTATGCAATTTAATATCGTTCTGTCAAAAGGATGTACACTCCAAATGCCAAATTAGCATCTAAATTTAGGTTTTAAGTTTAACAAAGGATGGCCTGTCAAATTTAAGATTAGGAAAAAGGACTTTTATTACATAGATTTTATTGATTTTTTGTAAACTAATTATTGAAGTAATATGAGATTGAGTAAATATAATACCAGTTTTGGTATTCGTGCATTGTTTAATATTTAGACTTTGTACCAAACTCATTGTATATATTGTTTTTGCCTTTTGTAAAATTTGGTTTGTGTAGGTAACGTCATTTTTCCTTTCCACCGTCGATATGTATAAAGAGAGTCACTTTTAACGATACTTAAAGATGCTTGATTACCAAATATGTAGTTTAAATGCACACGTAGTTAATTATTGTAATTTACAATACGTTTTTAGATAGTACCATGGTACACTCATTTCGGCAAATGTCCTGCTTAGTGTACGAAACTAATTTAGTCACTAATATTTTAGTTAGCACATTTTAAGTTGGCAGTTTCTACACATTACTTTGACATTTCTATATGAGCGTTTTGCTATCAAAAATAAATAACGATGTCATATAAAATTCATTATATTTTTTGGCTAGGTTAGGTCTGTTTCCGTTGTTTTATAATAGGCATATTACCATTAAAACAAAGAGTTGTAAGAAAATATCACAACGCACATGTACTTGGACCATCGAACTATGCAAGTGGATCTGTGTGTTACTGCAGTGCTACCAACTTAATAATATGTTTGTTAAAAAAATCGCGGCTTAGTTAGTTTCGTATGGTAAACGGGACCTTTAATCGCGTTTCTATATTTTTAGTTTTTTCCTTGTGATTTTTTTAAAATCACATTTAAAAAGGGCGCTAAAATTGCATAGGGCGCCAGAAGTAGCAGGGTCGGCCCTGCCTTTGTCTTCAATATAAACGTCATCGTTGGTAAAGAGAAAACAATTTATCACGTGATGCTATAACATATCGATGGAAAATGCGCGCTAATATTCCCACAGCGCAAAAACAAACACGTTTGCTTTTGACGTTTCAAATAATACATTATTGATGGAATAACTGCTTCAAATATACGATAACAGAGAACTGATATTACTGATTCCGGCTTTCACTACGAGTTGAATCAAATTATTTATAGTTTGATTAAATAAATAAAAGTGAAATATAAAAAATGTTTTAGCTGTACTGTCAACGCGGACTGACTAATGTGTGGTCTGCCTTAATCCTGATCATCGTCATGGATTGAAAGTCCCCGAATTGCGGATGGACTGCAGGTGTATGGATACCATTATAATCGATGTCGCCTTACAATTGCTGTCAAAAAATTGACAGCATTAATTAATGATCAATCGCAACTATTAGAGTGCGTGGCAACCTAAATCTTATGAATCTGTAATGTATCTCTCCGGTAGCCTAAAGGTTAGCATGCGCGCTTCAGATCTGGTTTTGATAACTTAAATGAAAATTAACGATTGGTTGCCTATTGGGTTGAATAATTGTCTGACAAGCAATTCTCGTGAAATAGTTCGTCAATAAATGTCTTCAAATTGCGAAGATACACATAAGAAGATTTACACTGTGTAGATTCATATGCTCCAATTTCGTGGCGAATATGGTGAAAAATGTTATTTTTTTATACTATATTCGCTCGCGACATGCAGCATACGAACATACACAATGTGAAGATACCCACTTCAAAAAAAGAGAGTCTATGGATCTCCGCAATGTGAAGGCGTATTGACAGATTATTTTTCACAACCCAATAGGTATCCAGTCCTGCAATATAGGATTTTTAAAATCCGACAGATAGGAAATCTAACCCGCATTCCCCGGATCACTAGGCTTAAACGCTATCAACTACGCTGCCGGGGAGATGTATTTAACCCTAGGATATCCCCTCCAAATAAGAGGCCTCGGATACCTTTGATTAGTTTCGAGTGTAAGAACAGGACGGACGGATGGATGATGGGCATATCAGGCAGTCGTGATGATTGTCGGAAGTTGAGATAGGTATGTTTTGTTTCGACACACCTACTTAGTGTAAGAAGCGATCGACATAAGAACAGATATACGTGCTGACGGTACGAGTGATGTGCGGGTGCAGCGTATACTTGTACTTCGCTATCTATTTAAGAGATAATCGTTATCGACAACAAAATATTACTTATTATAATATGTATATTATTATTATTATTGGTGGTATTTAAAAATAGTGGTATTATACTCGATATCATCTTATAATCAAGGAGTTACGGTATGTCACATTTTGCTTCGTTCGATAAGGTACATAAATAGATTTAATTAGAAATAATCACTCAATTTCAATCATGCCACAGGATTTTCATGTCAAAGGAAAATTAAATACATACGTTAGTTTACGACCGCGTTGTTTGATGTATTAGTAAGTAATATCGAAAATTCTCTCGCTTAAAATCGTCGCGGTAAACGATAAACATACCACATGTGTTAAATAACGATAAAGTCAGTTCATATTAAATTTCCTCATATATTAACCACGTCATTAAAAAAAAAACCTCCCTTTCCCGAATTAATATTCTTATTAAAATTTGCGAGTAATTATTTCGGAAAGTCGCCAAGAGACGGCGACAACTGGGGGAAATGTGGCGGAAAATAATCAGAGCATATCGAACGGGGTGGAGCGCTTTCCATAATAATTAAATTCACTTCTTTGTATGCAAAGTGATGAAAATTTAATAAAAATGTCACGCCTGTATCGCAAATACGTATAAAGTGTTACTTTAGATTTGAATAACCTGTTTATGTTTAAAGTCATTACTCAATGCGTAAATAAATTTCTCCGTTCGCTTGCAATGTATTTTTATTTTTACAGTTCATTTTGAGTTTTGGATAATACTTTTTGATGCTTAATAATCCAGAGCAAGCAAGACAAACTTCACGCAGTAATTTATTCATTTATTTTTTTATGTCTTAAAAACATTACAAATTATTGGTTTAAAAGCATTTAAAACGCGAATATAATAAAAAGTATTGATAAAATATTTAAAAAAAAAACATATTTAAGTAACAAAGTAATCTGTCAAGATGCCGTTTCATTCCGGAAATTCATATACTCCATATTCGGAGTAGATATATTCACATTGTGTAGATTCATATGCTCCACTTTGGGAGCAAACATGGTATAAAAATATGTATATGGCAAGTATTTTTTTTACATGTTATTCATTGTTAAGTATTGTCGACTAGAGACAAAACACGTATCGTTTCAATTAAAATCAAATAGTTAATCTTTAAATATTATATTATGTTACATATTATTATTAAATATATTTATACTCCGGTAGATGAGAGGTTAGTGTGATGATATAAATTTCACAACTGTAGGATTTATAAAAATTCAAAAACGTAGAGTTGGATGCCTAACAGGCGTAGCAATTTCGTTTCATTCTGTTTCTTTTAACTTCAGCACACTTGAGTGCGTGGCAACCTAAATCTTAAGTAATTTATATTTACTGCCGTGCCATTTCCGACGAATAAAGTAGATCGCTTCTTGATAACAGAGCTTCGAGATATGCCTGATTAAGACCAGGCGAAAGAGCACACTATTTAGTAGTAGGTGGTAATCAATTTTCCAACCAATTCTTGCGTAAAAAATCTGGCAAAATCAGTCTCTACAATGTTAATAATGAATATATTTAATTTATGGATTGGTCATCTTCATATTGTTGACATCCATTCTCCGTATCGTAAAAAGTAAATTGTCAGCTTATTTACACGATCTCTATAGCCTGTAAAAATAATGTTATCTGTTGATGCTAGTTGACAGCTTTATTGTTTTTTTCTTCTGTACTTAAAAAATAGAAAATTTCAAAACTATGATTTTGGACTTACCTTTTTTGTCAGATGTTGACGATAAATAAATTACTTCAAATGTAATGCTAAATCTGTTGAGAAAGTTTTGGATGGACTTGTTGGAATTATTTTATTTTCGAGATATAACGTCTTTAGAGACTGAAGTTTCTTTTTTATTTTTATCTTTTTTCATATCCCTACATGAATTTTTTTCGTGGGAATCACCAGCTGTGTTGGACGCCCATCAACACAGCGGCGACATTCCACTCACATATAATAAATAATAATATCTTCGAGGCAAAATGTAATCATCGAGGACCGAATCGATGCTACGAATTGTCAGTGTTGCCATGAACTAAAAACCCAATTGACGAATTCCACCCTTGCGGGGATTTTTTATTATTTGCAACGGCACTTTAAAAAAACAATCGGCCTTCTTTATTCGTCTCTCGGGAGACCGAACGAACTCTTGGAAAACGTGTCGCGATTATTCAGAGAAAATATTATATTTGTGAAATTTCTGCTGTTCTAGTGTTATTATTTTGCGGACAAGTCTTTTCGCCATCTTTTTTTTTCATTAAATAATGTGAACTAAATATTTCTCAGTATATTGAAGGTTACAAATATACAAAGCGTATAGCTCTATCAAAATATTATTTTAATATTAAAACTTTTGAGAATCTCAAATGAAAGCATCTTTATTATGTTTTATTTATTTTGTTCCAATATAATAATATTTACATTGAATCAAATAAATATCTCTTCTATAAAATTTGTACGGTAATTAAATAGTAAGAAGATATGCTAGTCGACTGTTTTACCTTTGAATCAGGCTTGGCCAACCCAAAATTGACGTCATAAATTTTTCCAAAGGCCACACGTAAATAATAATTTTGTTTCAATATCTTTTTGATACATCTAATCCGGCTCGACAACAAAATTAGCACTTTTTTATTGATTGTCAACTAGTGCTTTGAATTTTTAATGCAGAGCTATACGAAAAGTTTCAAAAATTTGAAAAAAAATACTAAAACTATTGTAGATGTGAAAAGAAAATATGTATTGAACCAATAACAAAAGATATTTGTATGCCAATACAAACGTAATGGCTTTTCTTATTCACAAAGATGCTACAAAAATATTAGTTTTATATCATATCGTTTATTGGGCCATACAAAATGAGGCCACGGGCCGTGGGTTGGTCAGTTCTGCTTTAAATGGATGAAATCAATAATGTTTTAGTTATTAATTTCGTCATCAGTTACTTCGTTTATCTTTGATAACATGGCCTCGGTGGCTGACTTCTTTAATATATACGCCTTTATATTATTTGGAACTGAAGGTCCAGTAAATTAAAAAAATATCTGTCGACTGTATCGAGAAACAGACGTAGCCTGTATAGACAAACGGACGTAACCCTAAATTTTTTCAAACATGTTTTTGTCGATAATTACAATTTTGACGACTTAATACACGTTGTAGAACTAAATGAATGAATATCAAATTAGTATTTAAATTAAGCCATTAATTTTGAAAAGAGGATTGCTTGTCAAATTGTACTAAGAAATTCCTTCACATTGTCGCTTGTCAGCCAATCGCACATCTTTTTAAACACCTACGATCTATCAATTGTCAAAAGACAAATGGACGTACTTCAAATAAAACAATTTTTCATCAATTAATAACTTCTTGTTGTTGATAGAAAATGTTATTGAAAAAAATGGAAAGGATTTTGGGGCAAAGTCAAAATATTAAGTTGAGATAGCCTCAAAAACTACGAAGACTGAAACTTGAAGACTTGTCTTTCTACAGTTATAAAAATAAAATGTCAATTGAAACAAATAATACTTAGTAATGTAATAACAATTCAGAGAAATACCAACATGAATGCATTTTGATGGCTTAAAATGTACAAAGTTTATAATCTTAGCTGAAAATTACGTAATAATATCTTGTTGCACAGTGCTTCACACATGTCCCATATTAATTGGACTAGTAAAATAAAATATATCAAAAAAACACCCTGAGGAAATTTGACATCTTTCTTCGTATCTGAGATGCAATCTGGAAAATACATATCTTTGATATTTTGTATTCAGATCTATAAAAGGTATGCCGTTCTAAAAATAAATTATTTACAATGTGTTTTTTTATGTAAAACCAATCGAAAAAACAAATGAAAAAGTAATCAGTTTTTAAACTCTCCTGTAAAATTTTCAAAAATGGACTTACCGAATTTGCACTCCAAGCCATCGATTTTAATTTTACTGTGTATACATGGGAGAAACTAAAGCCGCATTTGAATAAATGGGGACGAAATATAATCAAATTTGTCACAATTCGATGAATTTTAACAAGGTTTACAATACACGAGTTGAAACTCATTCGATGTGAATAATTTCTGTGGATATATATGTTTGTGACTATACATATCCAATATAACATAGATATTTTTTGTATTCTGAATTTGTATTGACAGTAGAAATGCGAGTGAGAGAGTTTATGCGTTATATTTGGATTTATTTTTTTCAAAAGTTCATGCATGAGCTGATGCACCGTTGAGAGGTGGATAACGCAAATACTTTTAAATCTCGAGCGATATGTCATAGAAAAACATGTTTGAATTTTATTAATACAGTATAACTTTGATAATCTGCACTTAGATTATCCGAATTTGGATTCAATATTTGATCATTCCCAAATATATAAATATGTAGATTTTTAGTCGCGTGATTTTTTTCAGACATGAATTCCAACTGTTTTTAATTGTGATCCTAGATATTTTAAATATATAAAGAGTCTTCCAGCTTCATATGACCGCCAGAAAAAGGCATGAATGAATGGTGAAATTTTTAGACGGTGTTATAAAAACTGTTCATTCAAGAAGTGAAAAAAATTCAAAATACTATCTATAAAAGGGACAATATATTGTTAATACTCGACAATGCACCGTATCATCCGCCAGTAAAATATTCAAATAATAAAAATCTTCTTCGTCTTTCATATCCGCTCCTTAAGCCGAGAATGTGGACACCACATGCTGCTGCCGCGCATTGTCCTCCGTCATACCTGCATCCCGTCACTCCACCGAATACATTTTGTAGATAGTATTTAGCGGCCTTCCGGGATGCCGACAACCGGTTGGCTTGAAGACTAGGCGGGTCAGGCTCAGACTCTCTTAAGGCATCTGCAATATGTTGCCGAGCCAGGTCCAGCGTCGCAGCTTCACTTTGTCAGTGATAAGTGGCTGTATGGTCTGTTATCTTATCTTCTCATTTCGAACAAAGTCATATCCCCAGAATCCGCCGCAGGTACTTTTTCTCAAAGCTTATTTTGGGTTTTCGGGATAAAGATCAGTCATTGATTATTTTAATTCACAATAGCTAAAATTAAAGTTTAAATAAAAATATACATAATATTTATGAAGTTATTTTTTTTTCTCCTGTTGATTATATTTTATTTTGTTTATTTTTTCGCGCTACTCTTATCTCAAAATAGTGCAGATAATCGAGGTTCTAATGTATACCAAATTTCATTAATTAATAGTTTTGACTGGTGGTGCTTGATAGTATATTATATGTTCGCTCACTGCCCACATATAATGTAGCCTGAAGATGCCAAAAAGCGAAACCCGGGTCGCTAACAGTGAATTCACATATAGAAATTCAAAATTTCTTTTTTTAAATATTTGAATAAATAATATAAAATGCTATTTAGGTAACAGTCTCTCTGTATTAACTTCTTATTTTATTAAAACAATATAGTCAATCTCCGATGTACACCACAAAATAAATCTAATAAAAGCATAAACTAATCCAATATACTACTTAAAAGTTAACCAAGGAAGTGTTATCCAAAAACTAGGCAGTTGATTGTCTATGCTTTCATTATATCAAATTTAAGTTTTCCAAAGACAAAGAACTCATTATTTCTGTCATAAAGTTGGTTGTCTTTTTGATGTCACGTTACACCGCATTATCTCATAATATTAAAGTTATAATTTCTCTCTTTTTCTCTATATAGAAGTCTCTCACTGAGTTTATGTAATGAAGATGATAGGTGTAGAAAGTTTTTCGATTAAAATCTCTCACTGCCACTTAAAGTGTCTTCCTTTTTATATTGTGTATTATATTATATTTGTCACATAATCTTGGAAAAATATTTTGTAATTTAT
>JAGVSQ010005939.1:0-17012 GCA_022683975.1 Rhyacophila evoluta
AATCCTAGCATTCGCTTGTTTTAGCGTCCGGTTATCCATACACATCGGACCGAGCGTTCGCTTATAAGCCTTCGTTCGCTTCTGTCTGGACCGGACCTGACGCGTCGGGATCGGTTCTGACATCCAGCAGTATCTCGATGAATAATACATCTGTAATTTTTATTATAATAGCTATTATCCAATATGATACGCTGTGCAAAAAACAATCAATGACAACATTCCACCTGGCTAGCGGTTTTTAGCTCGTATCTTCTCTAAACCCTCGTTGAACATTACTTTGTTCACTGGTATTTATTATACCGTCCGATACACGCAATCGAACGACGCAGTTTCCCAATTTTGAGTATTTCTACTGCACTGCAATCTTCAAAGGATCTTTAAAGCTCAGCGATAATTATTTTTTGCGTATTATCATCTCGAATTGAGCCATGGATACAACGGATGTATATTTTGAATATATTCAGTGCCTTTTCATTTAGTATTGTTAATTTATCCAAAGTTTAGGTGCACAAAAAGGTAATAAAAACACTTATCTGTGCGCATTGGTGATAAACAATATCATCGTTAAAATTATTTCAAAAACATTACTATAAAAATAGCCATTACAAGCAATTAATTTACCTTTGATTTGGTTTGTGTGAAATTTTCTCGGTTTGTAACCAATTCAATAAAACCTAAGTTGATTCATTAAAATGAAATGCAATGTAAGGTTTTCATAAACTCGAAAAACTTTTGCAAAACCAGTTACGGACGCGAGAAAACTTTGCGGAAAAAATAAATTGTATCATTTTTCATCATTTGCGAGCGGACGTTTCCACTTGAGATTTTATTTTATTTTTATTTGCGTTAACTTTTCAAGACCGTGATAGTTAAGAGTTTAGCTCGGTACCGGAGCGGTTTATTTAAATCTTCGTTAAGTATATACTTAGGTAAAATTATGATGTTTTAAATTTTGTCCAAGCCTTCAAGTACGATTGTCAATTAACCTCGCTTTAAGTCACTCTAATACTGTGTAAAGTAAGTAACTTGTATACGTAGAACCTGTTGACTGATAACGCTGTGTAATACTTATTTACCATCATTAATTCTATAACTATTTTCCAAAATAATTGTCACACAGTTAAAAGACTAGCTTCACACATTGCTTAGCACGCGTTTAAAATCATATTTGAAGATTAATTTAACGTTTAAAAGATAATTGTTGTGCACGTCGTATTTGGTACAAATAGATTATTCACCTGGCTTATTTAGTTGACAGTGTTCGAAAGTTTGTCTATACCTACCAAATTCTACGCCAACTTAATGATGCATAACGCTACGTGAAATAATACGTAAGTTACTGTGAATCATAACCATAACAAATTTTGATCATAAAAACCACTATCAAACAAAGTATCGCAACATAATATCTGTTGCCCAGGTAAGTTTCAGTGTTTATTCGTAATAGAGTCATTATTGCATTTTAGAATTCCAAACGGAAAATCTAAAACATTGCAATAAAGAAACCATAATATTAACCTCAAATTATTAGATCCGCTAGCGGCAAACGGAGGCTGGACATTATTTTGCACTATTCAAAATAGCATTAGTTTCGGTAGTTAATTCTCCAAATAATGTATCACAAAGAGTTTACATTATACCTTTTATGTATATCGTCGAAATATATCATTTTTATGGCAGTTCATTATAAGATTTATATTGTATCTATATATTAATAATTACGTTACATACTTTCCTAAGAAAATATTTTCCAGATACCAACCTATTAGCTTATGTGAAGTGGAAAAAACAGTGCAATATATATATTATGAACATATCCATGATAATATCAATATGGCGGCAGGTAAGATGTGATTATATTCTACGAATTTATTAGTACAATGATGCAACTTAGCTGATATTTGGCTGTTACCGATTGTTCTAAAAAATGACTTTTACAACAAATTAATAAACGTAAACAGGTAAAGTCCTACATTATATGCTCCGGATTTTGGTGAATTACCATTTTCTACTTTGTTACTAGGCATGTATAACATGTATTATATAATAGAAATACAGAACACTATCAAATATAAAACATATGTATCTAATACAAACGCTACGGAAAATGAATAGTTGGTTTAGTTTAAATTTACTTTGCTCATAATACGTTTCGAATTTGATCAGTCCTAGCTTATATTCAATACTCAAGTACACTGGTTTGATAATGTTTAACTGCTTTACTGCATTTTACATGACTATTAATTTAGTTTTTTTCAGATCGATGCTGATAATTTTAGAAAAAAAAGAAAACTAATAAGTAATACTGTATAGTATAATAATTCTAGTGAATAAATAGTACGAGCGTTTTCACGAGTTGTGATTTTTCGATCTCCGCACGATATTGCATAATTTAAGAAACCCATCGCATCTACACGTATACGAATAATTTACACGTGGATTTTTTTTGTAGATACGTGTGTCATTTATCCACTTCGCCACCAAGTTTGATATCAATCTAAATCGTAATCGCGTTGAATCGGAGTCGCGTCTCACTACGGCACACCTCAGGCGTGACTCAGGCGCGGACGGCGCCTCGCGAAGAAAAAAATAAATCCGGTTCTCTAACCTTACCTCGTAATTTCATAATTACTTCGTACTTCACGCCATTACCAGTCTTACGTACGCACTTATTTACATATCTATTGCCGGCTAATAATTCAACATAATTTCATCACGTATTGAACTGCCATTTCCTTAGCAGTACTCCATTATATATTGGTTGAATATAACGCGTTAATTATAATTTAATATAATTATTTATTCGCCATAGTTTTCTCATATCTATTCTGTAAAAAATCGATACGCTAGTTATAGAAAATGTTTGGTCCATAATATCAAACACTATTAATACACAATAAACAAGTATTTATTTTGGAGGCGAATTGTGATTGGCTTATCGTGATAAACAGTTTTGGAGCAAGTTACTATATATTATATAATTATGAGACTATTACGACCCTTAACTAAACAGTTCGGTGGACATTAGGGTATTAATTTATGAGCCACTTATAATAATGTACAGAACTGTAAACATATTTTGTTCATCATTGTTTTTCTTGGAGATTGATATTTTTATTACTTGCGATATTCTTCCCATGATGACTATGATAATTGTATTGTAATCAGAAAAAATGGAGAAAAAACTTATGCAGTGGATAAGGCGCATCTCATCGCAGTACATGCATATAATTACTGGGTGATCTTCATATATTTAAGGCTTAAACGTTGGATAGAAGAAGATATTACGCACACTTTAGTATTTGTCGATAGCTTAGATGCCTGATTTTAGAATAAGCAATCGTATCAATAGTGCGAAGCAAGTGAATTACAACCAAGTAGTTTTACATGTATTGGTTAAAAGACTGCATACAAAATAATTTAAAATATAATTTTGAATAAAGCTCTTTTATCATTTTAGTCGGCAAAAAAAAGGAAAAATACCAGACATTTTTCAAAGAAACCTGACTGACTATAAAAGGATGTTTTTCCATGAGCACAAAAAGACTCGCTGCCAAGAATATTTTCTTTCGATTACCATGGTTGCGATGTATTTGTATCTAAAATATATAATCCGAAGATAAATAGTTACCGGTACAGAAATGAAACGATTACTGAACTTATTATATCTATTGCATATAAAATTGTAATATTGGAACATATACTGTCAAGCCTACACGAGTCTATGACAAATTTGTTTAGTGTGAACTGAAAGTCACGCGACAAAATTATCGTTATATATATGTCAATACTCATAATAATCATACTATGTAAACAATATAAGATACCTTTTCATGTGATCATAATATAATACATACAAAATAATACGTCAAAGATGTCTACCGTAGACGATAAAATCAGAGTGTATAAATGGCAATAAGTATTATTGTATAGTTGCCAACATACAACTGTGAAAACAAATTATTTAATATTTTAAATCTTTAAACGTTTCATTTATTAGCGCTTAGCCGTGGGGAGGATGGCAGAGCGACCGTAACATAGATGCAAAATAGCTATAAATGGGTGAGTGAGCAAGTTTAGCAGCGCGTCAGTCACACCAACTTGCTCACTTGCTCGCTCACATATTTATAGCTATTTTGCATCTCTGTTACCGTCGCTTTGCCGCCGTCCCTCTGCTACCATGCCCGCGGCCTAATCCTAATTACAAAGTATAATCCGTCGTTCGTGTTGATGGCCTGAAGATGAACGAATGAAAATAGTTCGAAATTCGAGATTTTTCAAAATATAATTATTTCGTAAAATAACCACCCGGTTCCAAAGAGAGGGTTCGAATTTCACAGCAGTATATGATTTTTTAAGAAATTGTGGTGATTAATCTATTTTTACAATACATGTTTTTTTTTTTTTAAAACCATGTTCGCTCCCAAACTGGAGCATATGGATCTACACAGTATGAAGATATCTACTCCGAGTGGAGTATATGGATCTCCGTAGTGTGAAGACGTTTTGACATATATTATATTATATTATATTTGATTTTATTATATGGAACAAAGATTGTACTTATTATGTATTGAACGTGGATAATTTAAATAGATTATGAAAATATATATTAGGTTGAGTCAATAATAAATTAATACATACGAGTGTACAAAAAAATTACTTATTTAAATGTTTATTTATATAGATTATGTGAGATGAAAGGGAACTTCTTGAATTACTTATTCTACGAAATTTAATTTATCGTTATCGACTTTGTCTACTGAGACATATCAGTCAGAAGTGTCTGTGAAGAGAAAGCTGGCCTTGTAGATGGAATGTTTAATGAATATTATTCAAATTTAAGTCAACTGTGGCTTTTTGATTAAACGAAAAATAACACTCAATAAGATCCTTGTATTACTTATTATACCAAAATGAGTTATTATTTAAAAAAGCGTTACGCGAACCTGAAATAAAAAACGACTATAATAAGATTAAAATATAGCCACAGATATTGAAACATACATTGAAATATAAATCCTTTAAACAGAAACATTATTATAGTAAGCCGAACAATCCTATACATATTCGTTTTAATAAACTTCGTCGGAAAAAAGAAGTAACGGCCTATTTAAATGATTGTAGAATTTGCTCCGTTCTCTTCATTTCTTACTAAAAATGTGTAGAAGATTTATGATTACGTTCTTCATTTTTTTTACTGTCGATTCTTGATATACCTAATTAAAATTAAATTTTATGAAAGAGTCAATTTTTAAGTGACCATTTGCGAACCAAACTGTCCACGAAAAAAAGTATTATATTAGAATACTAAATAAAAAATTCTGTAGATTTCAAAATAAAATAATGAAAAATCAATATTGGAGTGAGATACGTTATTTCATTTTACCTAAAAACTTACCAAATGGGCTGCTAGTGTATACAATAGTTATTGAGTATCTGCTAAATTCTTTGGCTCATCTTCTAGGTCGGAAACCTCATTACAAAACACCACATAAATTTTAAGTCATCGGCAGCAATCGTATTTAAATGAAATTAAATTAAAAGGCTTTATTTGACTGTAATGATTATATGATTACACATACACAGAAATTGTGTGTATACGGGTGCGAAAAAACTTTTCCAATCGCCTGAGTAAACATAAGAGTGTTTTTCATTACGGAGATACGTCACGTAACGTATGTGGCAGCATCATTCACGGGGCAAAGTCCTTCGAAAAGTTTAGACGCGCAGCGCAATGGATAAATTGGCTGTCGCACAAGTATTTTTACTGATAACAATAAGTTTATACAATCAATTTGTATCCCGTCAACGATCCAGTATATGGAAATAAGTTAGTTTTGTATTAACTTATAATTAAGGATAATTGAATAATACATTATTCCCAGGAGTGTTTATAAGCACGCACCCCTACGAATCGTTTGGAACTAGAAGTAGTAGATAAAGTCCTGTGAGGCGTAGCTATATGGAAAATCTAGAAACGTAAGAAAAACATGCTCAAAAGACAGCGATTAGCTCACAAGAGATTTTTGTGAAAAATAACGTCCCGATAAGAATTCTTGTTTTATAACAGATATTTTTAATTCTACATATTCGGAGCATAGTTTATACGGTAGTAAAAATAATTTTATCCGATACATAAGTATTTTCTTAATATGTTAATTGAAGTAAAGAGATACCGCTTTCTGGGGAATTAACCAAATTTAAGCCGGAAATTGTGTGTTTTACTTAAAATTACCCGGATGAAAATAACGGCTTATTTTCCATAAAGTTTACTCACGTTTCATTCTAAAAATATGAAAATACGCCCACAGAATCTCTTTTACCTGAAAAGCAATTATTATTTATGGACATTAAATATTACAGAGTTCAAGCAGTTAGACATACATACTATCAAATGCAGATTCAACCGATCGCTGTTCAAATCCAGTAGTACACAATCATCCATGAAACGCAGAGTAGGAAAGTAAATGCACAGTAAAAAAAAATCTCCGAGTTTTTGTTTCAGTAATTGGGAAGTTTCCCAAATAAACTTAACGAGTACGCATGAAGAAATTAAAGCCAACCTGGGACTTTCACCGTATACTTATGGTACAAATTTAATTGTGCATACCTCGGTATCTTAACACTTTAAAAGCTAATTGAAACAAATATTAATCATCACTATCAATGAACGCGTATTTACATTATAATATGTTATTATATACCCAAGGAGCAAGGAAATAAATAATATATTAAAACAAAATTTTTGAGGATTAAAAATATTTCCTTGACTCAAAATAAAAAGATAGAAAGTCATCGCGATAAGTTGTATTCAAAGGATTAATTATCCCATGAAAAGTAGTGAGTATATACTCGCAGTCAATTAAGGAAAGTCATTGAATAGTTAGTGATTCAGCAGTCGGCGGACCTACGCTAATATACAGACAGATTGCAAAATATATGTTTTACAATTTCCACTCATTTATTTCTATGGTGGGACTATTTTACACATTGTTTATCACGAGAACTGGCTCCATGAATAGCATCTGAACACACTGAAAATATATCGGTGTAGGTAGGGCACTTACACCTACAGAGTGCTCGCACTAAAACACGCGGACAAAGTTACGATAAAAGTCGCTCAAAGGTTTATCTGAAATTATATTATCTAGATCACGTACAATGTTATTTTGTTATTTCGAATATTTAACAAAACACAAATTCAAAAAATATTTGACAACCCCTGTTTATAGCTGTACTTTCTTTTATATTTTAAAGAAAAACAGTAAGATGTAAGACACATAACGGAAAATGGTGCATAAAAAGGTGTTTTCAAAGCTATCTAGCGATACCTTTTAGTTGTTCGCCTGTGAAATAAAAAACGCTTCCCTCATTATTTGTATTTCCATTTTAATGAGGATAGTGGGATGAAGTAGGCAGAAACTTTACTTTTTGGGAGTGGGTGCACCCAGTGACGTTCATAGCAGAGGTTCTCCCTACTATGAATAGTATAATTCATGCTATTTACTAATAAGAAAAATAATTATTATTTTCAAAATCTCATAATTTATTTAATTATCTCTTTAAATTATTAATTATTGAAGTCTATATATACGTTTCAATGGAAATCATTTAAAGAAATTGTTCTGATTTGTTTCTAATGATATTTATATTCATCTAGATATTTTGAAGGATAATTTTAAAATGCCACTAATGCTGTTATATTCCAAAACGTCACACGTGTTATTTAAGAGACAATTAAAATGTAAAATAAAATATTGTTGCAAAAAAATCATCACACATCATGGAATAAATGTGAGGAAGACCATTAAGATAGTGGGATTATTTGTCTCTTCAAAGTTTGTCATACAAAAAATATACACGTGTAAAATTTGAAAGAATCGTTAAAATACATACGATCATTGACAAGTTTTATTCTAATATAATTCTTGGGTATGTTTACTGTGGGAATAATTAAATCAACGAGAATAGATTACGTGCTCCAGAACTATATAATTCCCGTTATTATTTTCTGTTTGTCGGGACGCAGTATAGTTATTATGAAATATTTTCGAACTATACTAGGGATATATAATATTATTTGTCACATCAAATTATGAAATGAATGAATTCTATATATTTGTAATACATATTTGCTTTCTAAAACAATTTTTGGAGCACTTGGGTTATTAGATTTATCAGATATATCTAATGAAATTACTTTAATGGTACTGAAAGCTCGTAGACACTACACTGGAGAAAGCTTTGATCTGTAATATCTAAGGTGGGCGGAAATATCCGTTCTCGGAAAACAGCGACGATCTTGAACGATCTTTGGAAGCCAACGGTAATTCGATACTAAGCCGTCGAGATTATTTAGCATTCAAAGCCGTTCTGCTGATCCTTGAAAGAAATCCGCTGAGTATTGTTGGATTATAGTAGCCTTTACTTGAGTTTTAAATGAGACAAGACGTCGACGGTGAGAATTAGTACTAAATGTTAAACAGATTTAGCACAGTAAATAGTTTTCATCAAAATTTAATCGAAATACTCGAATTCAAGAACGAATGAAACCTCGACGAATCATTAAAATTTATAAAACCGTTTGTATCGCATACTATAAACTATTGTTTTCATAAAGAAATATCACACTCCGCTTGGAGTTAGTTACTAAGCCATTATATTCTCAATATTGAAATATAATGTATAGAGCTACCTAAGAATAAAATTGAAAAGGAAATTTCTATATTTTCCACGAAATATTTGATCAATAAATTCGTCCAATAGAAGAGTTTTGCTTGTGAAAATTTAGAATTTTATAAAATTGGTTAATATAATAGATCAATAATGTTATGTAGTATCTACCGGAATGTTTAATGGTAGGTATCACTAAAAATATTAGAAACCTATTAATATCGATATGATTGTACACATCGAAAAATTCAATTAGAGGTAAATAAATAGTAGAGATCTTCTCTATGAGAAAATATCCTCCGATAAAAATGCCATCCAGTTTACCGTATCGTACAATATATCCATTGTTGAAATAAAGTACAAAATACTTACAACTTGAGCGAAAATGCATAGCGACGGTAGTTAGAAGACGAGGACCAATTACGGCTAGTAAATATGAAATACAAGTTGAATAATTGCATTGAAATATTAAAAAAAAAATATTCTTTCAAATTTATACCGATTGCCTCATAAGTATAACTGTACTATTTTATCTTTATTTGTATCGATTTAACCTACTTTCCTAATAGATAATAGATGAAAATCATAAAAGATTAGAATGCATATTGACGTATCACAATCAGGCTTAATTTTTAAAATATATTTAAAGTTTTTGTTTGTTATAACAATATGGTCGATTATCTGTTATATAATAACACTTACAAAAGGTACACATACGCGATCGAGCAATTACAGAAGTTTCATTCCCCAGCACAAAAGAAACATTATATAACGTTTAATATTTCATTTCTAGCCTTAGATATTTAATTTACTCTGAAAATATTATTTTCAAAAGCTTACGTTTGAAAGCTCTTGCGGCTTTGTAGTTATCGGTAAATAAAGCGTCACAGAATCAGTAGGCAGATCTCAATATTCCTCGATAAATCAACATTCACGTGGAAAGCTTAACCATAATTAGTATTGTCTTTTATAACAAAAGCCTTTGTTACAAATACCAAACATTTATCATAACAATAAGTAAAAGCGTGTTTGAACAAAACTAGAATTGGCTGATATGAAAGAAATCATGCACGAAAGAAAAATATTTCCCAAACGTATGTAGGATTGATAGTGTGTATTTTTATATTAATGGACGACGTACACATTGTGTAAAGACAGTAGTAATTTATTTGTTTATTGGTTTAATAATGATTGAGGCCACCTTCATAATTGAACTGGTGTAAATTACTCAAAATATATAGAATGCTCAATAAAGTGAAAGTTTATTTAAGTATAATATATTTGTTAAAACACAAAACGATCATTTACTATGTAACCAACATTATTGTACAGTTAAATTTATTTGTTACAGTACATTCTCTAAGTATAGAGCAAATAAAAAAATAAACTTACCATCGCATTAGTGAAAACATTCGCATAAAGATAAAGCGTTTTTAAAACAGAATTTTAAGTATAAATAAATTTAAATCAAAAAAAAAAATAAAAACTCAATCGGTATTCATTAAGCCGGAAATAGACAATTATCTAACAAACCGATACTGTTCTAGTTTATCAAAACCTATGTACGACTTTCAGTGTTGACTGATTTGAATACAATAATTTAACTATGAGCAGATGGCGCAAATCGATCAGTAAATTTTATTCAATTAGCTACTAAATTGAATTTGCCTCTCGGTGAAGTAGTTGCTTTGTAAAAATCATAACTCGTTTATGCTGGATCGTTATTAGGTATGAATACTAGATATTAGAAAAAATATCGGAAATAAAAGTGGGTCGGAGACTGAGGGTTAGAGGTTTTTAGAAATTCAAATACGCGGACTGGGTGCCCAGTGTGTTGATCAATTGGCTGACAACCTATTTTCGTGAGACCTACCATATCATGACATGCCTTTACATTTCGAAGATCAATGTATTGTCTGGGGTGGATATCTTCACACTGTTTATATGCTACAATTTTGGAACGGACTTGGTAAAAAGAAAATTATGTTATACAATACAATTTTTACGGTGTCTATCCCCATTTATCTCTGTGTTTTAGATACAGTTTTATATTGGGTATTTATGGCTAAGTAAATTGATACTAATCGTAAAAATATATACGAAAATAGTATATACCACTCGATCTTCTTGAATATAGAAACATACGACAAAAGACTACCAAGCTTTGCGATACATTTGTGCTGCGATTATTTCCCACGAGAAACATTAAATGTGCTTCCATTCTGGTTTCATTTGACATGTTATATTTGAAACGTATTATAGAAAGGTACAGTGCCATAGATACGACAAGGAGACTCGTAAGAGTCCAACCGAGAAGACAAATGGAAAGTGCATGTAGCTGTGGATGATCGATGTTTAAGAGAGGATTATATGTGGGTTATAAATTATAGTACTCTAATAACCACTCCCCTTATAATAATTGACAAACGTGATTTTTTTAAATTTCAACTATGTTTACGTACTAACTATGTATGAATGAATTTCATTGAAATGTAATGAAGGCTTAATTCTTTAATCTTTCAAATCATGTATTTAGATTTTTCAATAAAATACAATATATTGAATATTTTCAATTATCTTTAAAATATTTGATCGAAATCAAATATATATTATCGAAAACGGATATTTATCTATAAAATAAATATTTTAAAATATTAATGCACGGATGGTTTTTAAGATAAACTAATAGTTAGATAGGTATTTTCTACTCAGTGGTTATCCTTAGATTAAGAAACGAGTTTTAATAAGTGTCGATAATATTACTGTCATCGAATTAACTATCGGCATTTTTTAGAAAACTGTAAGATTTTTTTTATTAACGATAAAAGTTAACGAGCATTAGACGTTACCAAATATTTTTTTAGGCCATGTTTGCTCACAAACTGGAGCGTATGGATCTACACAGTATAAAGATATCCACTCCAAAAATAGAGTACATATATGGATCCCAGCAATATGAAGCTCTCTAGATAGATTAATTTCCTGAGAATTATTTTTCAATTGCTTAACCCAATGGTCATCCAGTCCTGCATTTTTGGATTTTTCAAAATCTGACAGATGTGGGAATCAAACCCGCATTCCCCGGATTGTAACGCGCGCACTATAACCTCTCCGCTAACAGGAAGAAATAAAATTTTACTAGGTGAATAATGTAAAAACTAAATGTATATAATATATTTAATAAAATATGTACTCCGACTTTTCAATTGAATGTTTTTAAAAAATCAGGGCCAATTTATAGTTATAGAGATTATATTTAGTATTGCGAGTTAATGAACTAATTTAGGATTGCAAAACACATAAGTGCGCTATGCGATTTAATAGTATAATCAATGCCAAAGTTGTCAACTTGCCTAGTCTTCAAAAGTTTGAACATTCAAATCATAAGGAAATGTCTTAAGCCGTATCTTTTTGTTTGATAAGGGTTTTGCATGATAAAATATTCCTTACCAATAAATTGCAGTTCTTACGGTATCTTTTTATTATTTTATATAATGAACTATTTAGTATATTTAACACAATTTCAAATAATTTCAATGGTGGAATTCTATCTTGAATTAAAAATTTAAAATATTTGAATAAATACTTGTTTTAATAAACTCTAATCATCTTGATCACCTACTTAATAGTTTCCATCGATATTACTACCATAGTCGTCTTCATTATATTAATATGTAAAACCGTGATCTTATACCCAACTCATTTAAGTTGCAAGAAGTACTTAAGATTGTGAAACATTACTGGTAAATGTGGTTAATTTATAAGCTGCGATTATTTCCCACAGGGAAAATTCCAAACGCCATGAAAGATTTCATTTGGAACAAGATTTTCATTAGATTTCACGAAAGATTTACATGACTATGAAAGCAGAATGAAAAATATATATAAAATAAATGTAATCAAATTATAACATATGTATGTATACGATTTATGGTATACTACACTAGAAAATAATAAAAATCGTAATTGATTCAAAATAATGTTTTCATACGCTTTAAGTTGGCTGTTAATAAAATAATGTAGTCATAAACTTGACAAAAATATTGAATTTTATGACTGATTATTTACGAGTTTGTCATGTTATTAAAAACCATTATCATGATAAAAGTTTAGAACCAAATAAAATTGCAATACATAAGAGTTTTTGCATATTAATAATAGGATAAACGAAACTATATTCGTAAAAAAAATGTTAATTACTGATAAATTGCCGTTTTATTGTTTAACTATTATTGTGGTCGCGAACTACTATATCTACAAAAATTGGACTAAAATAATCTCCTGAAAGTTACATTTAAATTATGATAAAAACAGCATACGGAACGAAAAAATCAACAACCGCATCTCAAAGAACAAGTATCACGTCGAGCGTCGTAACGAAAAAAAACAACCAGTAACCAGTAGGCAAGTTTTCAGATGAGGAAATGTTAAAATGGTCGGGAATGAAGGGTTGCTAGAGAAATATCATCATCTAGTATCACTCACGTAATGCATAATGGCCACGAGCAATATTTAAAAGCTGCTGCCGAATCAATAAACGAATTAAGTTCAGCAAACATAGATGGCAACTAGCTTTAAAATGATCGGCAGAATGTGTTCCGAATAGACCCTGGTTGAAAATAGCTACCCAATATATTATAAATTAAGATCAGCTCTGTCAGCTCTATTGCTGTTAAAAATAGTATTATTTTAAAAGTGAATAATATTGAAAAAGTAATAAAAAATGATATGACAATAGTTTACTTACAAAGTATTGATTTGAAACATTGGTTTGCAACAATGAAATGAATAGACACGCCGGCTACTAAAGAGAAAATGTACTCAATAGGAAAAAGACACGTGTATTTTACAGCGGTACTTAAAATTAACGATACTCTTCATTTTCAATTCCAATGCAGTAAAAATGTACATCAACAATTTATGTTTATTTTTTAATGCAACAACCATACATGACAAAACAAAAAAGAATATTTTTACTGACATTTTGTAGCCCACCCACCATGGAATAATATAAAAGAAACATTAGATGAGTGTTTGATAATAGAATTGCAAAAAAATAATGTCTACGTAAGTAAATAAACAACTGCTAAAGAAGGCATACTCTAGAACAGTGCTCCGCAAGCGCTGTGCTTCGGCACACTAGTGTGCCACGATACGATGCTACGTGTGACGTGATTTATGCACTATAAGAATAACATTATAGCGGCATTAATTACTTGTGGTGTGCCGCAAAATTTCGGAAAAAAACGTCGTGTGCCGTGAGACATAAAAGGTTACGTAGCGCTACTCTAGCGGGTGGAAATTCAACATAATATCTCGATGTTCCGGACCTTTACAACAAATAATTTTAAATATTTAACTGAACTGTACATTTTTCTATACGCTTCTAATTTATGAAATTATTATTCATTAATTATCAATTATTGATATAGAGAGACTAGCTTACATTATTTCTTCAAATGGTTTTAGTTGTAATTCTGTAAATAACTGTAGTTAAATCTCATATGTTGTGTACAATATTAAAAATAAAAATACTGCCATGTTAGATCTGTATGCCTTTAAATCTGCAGTATCAAGGGCTCCACTAGATCGTAATCCGCCACTAGTTCTTTATAAACATATTTTAAAACCGATAACAAACATGAAAAAACAGTGATAAGAAAATACTATGCCCGACGGTTTTTAGTTCATATTGATAAAAGTTCACCTATGGGGACATAAATATTTTATGGAATATTCGGCCATGAAACTCCACGACTAGAAACATCAAAACTACTTTAGTGGTAATAAATCCTATGTTTATCGAATTTCAGCAGTAAATCCTCGTTTTAAACATTATTGTGCATGTATAGTAAAATACAATACAAGAAATACTTCGAGAACTCAATAAATGCTATTTTATGTCGGTCTCAAACATTGGACACAATATTTTATCGATAAATATAATGATTATGATTTACTTATTTCCTAAACAGGAGAACCTTCACAGGAATGTGTACACTTACAGGTAAGCGTAAATCTATTATTATCAATATAGTACATAGTGAGTTTCTATAATAGATTTGAGTAGTGATGCCCAACAAGTCGATCGATCACAAAGCAATTTTTATTCGCTGGCGGATTACAAGATTGAGTTGAAGATTCATTCGAATGTAATATTGTCCCATTTGTACAGATGGACGTAGATTTAATTGTCCTTATTATAATTATAGTACTGTATGCATTGTGACTTACCCGGTTTCCTGCGCACTCGCCACAGGACGGGTTGGGCCGGGTTACCTGCTGACGAGGCCAGCTTGCCGGCTGTTACTCCTGGAAAATAAAAATGTAATACATTGAAAAAGTACAATGAAACACTTCACATTAATAACATATTATACATCCACCAGAATATAGAAAAAATAAACCTCTATCGTTCAAAAACAGTAATTCTCATGCTATGATTCGATTGTCTTTTCATTCATTTTGAAATTAATGAAGTAAAAATTACTATTCGAAATGAATAATATTTTGGGTATCCCATAAATTTTAAAGTGTATCTTTCTATAACTAAAAAAATAGTGCTGACTAGGTCGTAATGCGTCGAGGTTTATTCGAACAAGTAAGTGGGGCGGTCCCCGAGTCTGAACAAATACAATTTACATTAATATAAGAATTTATACAAAAGATTCGCGTTTTCACAGTAGAACTAATTTCATTATTTTAGACAATATTTGTAAAACTAACTTTTAACTATCTAATGAGAATTAATAAATTTATGTATTTAATATTAAATATGACTTTATATGGATTCCATTAGGATATAAATGCATTTGTTTTACACTTTAAAACTCCGTCATATTTATTCATTAAATTAATTCCATACGTAAACACGCATATATTTTTATTCTGAAATTTTTTTAGAAGAAGAATTTAAATTTCAACGAGAAAACCATCTGTTATCAATTAACTGCTAAAATATAATTTATTAGTATTGAAAGAATGCTATAGGTATTAATTAATATAGCGCTATAAACAATACAGTGAATGCCTTTAAGTGTGATGTCAAAGGTTGATTTTGTGATAAGCATGTATGACGTATAATCGAAAACAGGCTTCTACACGAACTAAAGAAAATTCTAGGAATTTCTCGATGTTCTGTTGACTGATAATTGTGCTTTAATAAAAGCGATGCTCACTTAGACAAGAAAATATGCTAAAGTAATGTGGCAATGAAAGATTTTTTTACAAATATACAATTTATTTAGTTGATCGAAATGAACATTAAGAGATTACATGAAACAGATCAAATAAGATACGAAATCTGTATGTATTGAACGACGTTCATTGGGTTCACATTTCACAAACGAGTGAATATTAATTTATTAAAATTTAAAAAAAGTACACATAAATACACAATAACGAAAAAAATTAAAACAAACAACAGTGTAATAAATATGATAAAAAATATAATATACACGCAATAGTTAACCTCGGTACACGAAAAAAATAGCAACAAATTCTAGGGTAATAAATAAACACAAGGTTGTGTTCGCACAGAAAGTGCATTCTACCTGCTAAGAAATTGGTTGATTGATTTTTACAGCCAGTTAATAAAATTCCCCTTGGATGTCCTATAGGTAAACGTTGGCGTTTCGGTAACAGAGATTACCGGTTCGAATCTTACAGCCGCTCGCTTTTTGAAATTTAAAAATTCAGGACTGAATACACAGTAGTTACTTGCGAACTAGTTTTCGTAAAAAAATCTTAATATATGTCTTTAGATTGTGGAGATCTATGTACTCAATATCTGCAGTGGATATATAAATGCTCCACATTCGAAACGAAAAAAATGACTTCCGAATTTGTTTAATGCCATTGTTGTCAAGCGAATGGTTATCACACTATGAACATGGACAAACAAGTCAGTTTTATTTAACTCGCAGTGCGAGTGAGCTCAAATGTTAATACGACTATCCCCATCTAAATCCAAACTGTCATTGATCAGTATACACTTTTAAGTACACTTCTATCAAATGAAACATTCTTTCTATACGCTGTAAGTACTGCACCAGGTTTTAAAGCCAAAAATGATAGTGTTCTGTAAAAGATGCATCTCAAGTGTAGATTTAATCTAGTGGAACGTAGCACCTTGGTGGCACTGAAACGAAATTTCTACTACACCAACGATGATAATTCATTCGTAACAGTTGGCACGTCTAGACGATTTAATATAAGCAATCCAGGTTTATATTTATTAACTATGACATACTCGCCAAGCTTCGGTGGGTCTGTATTTCAAAAATATTTATCAAAGTGAAAATATATAAAACATAATAACGAAGTATTATATTTTA
>JAGVSQ010005940.1:0-17012 GCA_022683975.1 Rhyacophila evoluta
TTGTCAAAAGCTATTTCAGTTGTAACTATAACACCATTAACGAGACTCGAGAAGTTTGGACAGGCTAATTTAACACGGCATAGATAATTTTGTCGTTGTATTATGCGTGTCCTCTCAGATTTTGTTTGTTGTTTTTGAAAGAATTAAATGTTGAAAGATATGATTTACAAGATAATCTGAAAGTAATAAATTCTAAAACGATTACAAGCGTGAAACATACGACGTTATCCGATTTGTGCCGTGAAAATTGTGAATGAAAAGTATTTTTTGTCGAAGAAGTTGGGTAAGATGTGGAAGAGATAGAAAAATACTTTTTGATTGATTTTTAGGGTTACCAACAAACAAAAAATCAAAGGAACCGAACATTTGATTCTGGTATAAACCCTTTTTAGTTGGTAATAGTATGAAATATATATATTTATGTCATCGATAATTACGCAGTAGGGCTCCATTTTATCCTACAAATAAATAAATTATTTAAAATATTATATTGGCTTTGGCCTGAAGTCCACGAAGACTAAAACTAATGTTTTATTTACGCAATCTGGTATTGACATAATAAGTTATTTAAGAAAAAACAATAAAATTGATGTTGTGGAAGTCCTTTTTCCTGGTCGCAAATTTGACAGGCCATTATTTTTCAAACAAAATAGTTAAATTTAGATACTAATTTATCATTTGCAGTTTATGTCCTTTTGGTAAAGGGTGTATTAAATTATGTACATTGTAATTATCGAAAAAACGGCCATTTTGAAAAAAACTGAGTGTTACATTATTTTTTCCTTTCCACAGTCGATACACAAAAGAGTTAGTAAAAGATCTGTAAATAAATACAATATATCATTTTTTTAAATATAACGTTATATATTATTTTTTATGATGGATATCATATCACAAACGACTTAATGCTTAGCGAATTTGACTGTGTCCATTATGATATGTAATTTCTATTTAAAAATCGAACGTTCCTTTTTTAAAACGTATTAATATATTTTACTCTCTCTCGCCTAATGAACGAATATGTAATTGAGTGGCCATAAATAATAATTACTTTCTCCTGCGAATGAATGAAAATTTAAATAAGTGCTATGATTCATTAGACCTACCTACAAAGCGCCTAAACGTGTAATTTCTCAATAAGAATAAATCATTCATTATGGGCGGCTGCACGGTTCAACGAAAGGCCAAGAAGTACGAGTAAAAGGTATTGAGGACGCTCTGTCGGACAATTAACAGAATCGATTTTATTGCTAAGCTTCGCAATATATTTTACATGAGATGCACACCATGGCCGATGACAAGAACCAATATAACAGTGCAGTAGAAATGAATTTATATCTTTAAAATATTGTGAACTTCTGTATGCAGTAAAGAATCACATGGTTTGTTGCAAATTAAGACTGTGTTTTCAATTCGGGATCTCCGATGATCTGGATTAATTTACTGCAAGTATGAAATAGTTTTTTGAAGAGGGTGGTCATTTTTAGCATAAATTAAGATGAAGTGTAAGCACAACGTGAATTCGATGGTTGGATAAATATAGAGTTCTTGGTCTAAGTAATTGGCACAATAAGGTCGGCGCTACAATGGATGCAAATGTGGCAAAGCGACAGCAGCATAGCGTTCTCAACAGAGATGCAAAATAGCTATAATAAGGTGAATGAGCAAGTGCGTAAGTTGTTGTGACGACAATGTGTTGTCGCGGTGCCGATTATTATTTTGCATCGCTGCTGCCGACGCTTTGGTGCTGTCGCTTTGTTTTCCTATTGCCGGTCTAAGACGTAAGATAAGCGATGCTTGTTTCAGAAAGTCATTATTAATCCTAAGCTCTACTGCTATGATCTTGATGACAATATATACATATATATATTTACGACGCTGTGTATCGAAAGAAAATATTGATGCCCATAAGTTGACAGCGCGTATCATACATTTGTTAAATTGCTAAGGAGGGCCAACAAATTGTATGAAAAAAATAACTATTGAAAAATTAAAGAAAAGGAAATAAACTATTTTTAAAGGAATACGAACATTATCTCACTCCAAAGTATATTTTATTTTCTTTAATGTCCTAATATGTTTTAAATGTTTTGTTTTTGGTCTTCCTAAACAATTTAACAATGTATGATACGTGCTGTCAACGTATGGCCATCGATATGCTATTTTTAATATTTGAAAATCAGAATTTTACAAAATTTACGATTCTAATTTTCTTTTCCTTTATATTTGACTTCATATATATAATAAGAATATTCATATTATTTAGCGTTTTACACTGTAATGAGCTTCTCAGAATTTCAGAGATGATAATTTCCGAAACATTACTTCATTGCTGAAATGGACACAGTGGCCCATTGGTTAATGGTATTGAATTGGTCAATATCTTATTTGACGCCACTGCAGCGATGGTTCACTTCCTCGATAAGTCGCAAGTTATCACGTAGAATGACCAGGTCACAGCAATGGCTAGGAGTACGCTAACCTCAAATCGCCGTCGTATTCCTTCTGAAGCCTAAGCTTCTTCGTAAGGTACCATTCCACTTAATGAACTGATGTCAACGCATCTTGAAACAGTAAAGAACTTATACCGGCGTATTATAACTTCTACTTGACTTTTTTATTAACATTTACAGTGTAAACGCAGCTTCCGTTTTCTAAATTCACGTCATCGTATTGTTTATGGCCATTTAATATTGACACTGTTTGCCAATTCTTACGGAATTTAATGACTAGTTTCCATTACAAAATATATTATAACTGTGTAAGCAGTGACAATCATGATAAAATGTTATTTCAATATATTACATATTCTTTCTTAAAAATACTAAAAGTATAATATATCATATGCAACCAATTCGTTATTGACAGTATTCTTTTATCCGTTATACAACAATATTATTTATTACAGATTAAATAACAATCAACTATCACGTAAAAACTATCAAAATGGATTTTCGAATTGAAGGGATTCATTAGCTTCATATTTAGAACTGATGGGTAATAAAAATTGATTTTTTTAAGAAGACATTTACAAGGTAATTGTATAATTTATGTGGTTGGTTTGTGTTGTGTGAATGCTTATTGTGAAGTTTAATATAAAAATCTTAATTATAATTGGAAGTATTATTGAGTCAATTTGATGTAGCATTCATTGGAATCTATTTTGAAAGATGTAATCGCACACGATAGTAAACAAATACATAAGAAATAAGATATGATATTATATCGGCGCGAAGCAATATTCCGTAAATGTCGATGGAACAGCAAACCGTTACTGCTTGACAGGTTGTTTTGTTGGTAATTATTATTTCGTTGGTAGCATTGTTGATTTGTATTCGTTCATGGAAGAAAAAATACCGCGAAACATTCAGACACCGGAACGAAACTCAATATGATTGAGACGTGCCATTCTAAATTCAAACGTCGAACGATGTCTTAAAAATCCATAGAATTGCTCGCATTCTAGATTGTTCTCGTAGATCAATCTATTCATAACACGATTATGTCATGTGATACTTGGTCCACTTTAGTGTATTTTTATTATCACACCAAAAATGACAATGCTTTATTCAAACATTCCTACACTCGCTCCAAAGTTGGCAAATATATTGAATTGGACTCGTTGGCGTTCACAAGCGATAATAAGTTGCCTACTTTAAGGGCTTAATTGAATTGTGATATAACTAGAAAACGTTAAATGATTTATATATATATATATATCAACATACCTTAATAACTATAATATAATTTTGGGCAACCATATTTTTTGTAACTCGTTATAAACACAGGATATTTCGCAGCATTTATGAAATACATGGAGGCCATTCAATAACGTTTGCTATTTACGTATGTATATGGGCATTGATATACCATAATATGTATATGTGGGTCTTTTATAAAATGGATTAAAAATGAGAAAATAAAACAAAATGATTGTTTTATCAAAAGATTCATAAGAGATGTTATAGAAGAAAGTGTAACAAGATGAAATGTGTTATATTATATTAAAATTATTCTAAATTTGAGGTTAGATTTGTAAAAACAAACAATTTTTTGTTCTTAAGTTTTTATTCTGTTAACCTTTATTCGACCGCACAATTTGTGTTATTTTAAAACTGTACATGACTTTTTCATTTACTGGCCACTTATTTTTCCGGTCAACTTTTTAACTGAAGTGGTTTCGGAGTAAATTTGAATTATTATTGTTTGTAATTTCACTAAAATAATTTACACAGACAATTCTAGTTGAGTAGAATTCTCATATGTATTCGAATTAAAGTAAAGCAAACAAATATATTGGAAACCAAACACACATCACTAACAACATATATCACATTTAATTGACTAATAGAAAGTAAGGAAAACATCTTAGTATTTTTTTATATGTTAAATATAAATAAGCTTATTTAAATACCTTCTACTTATGGTCGTATTGAAATTTAGTTATTTAAAATACGTATGCATATCAATATTATAAAACCTTATTGATTCATAAATATATTTGTGTCCGAATATAAATTTAAAAGCAATTTGATATTTGTATATATTATGTACTTTAATTTAGATCAGTGGTTTCCACAGTGGTCTATACCGACCACCAGGCGTCCATGCAACTTAAAATTAATTTGATAGTCTGCGAAAGGTTTAGACGCGCGAACTAAAAGATACGAGAAATCATAATGCTGTACAGTAACTTGACTCATTTTTTTACATTTACAATGAATATTTATTTGATGTCCGCGAATTATTATTATCTAATTTAGAAGTCCTTGGCACAAAGAAAAATGGGAATCATTGATCTAGATGAATAACTGTACATGGGAATGTAGACAGCACATTATAAATATGTTCGAATCTAATTTGAATAAACCATTCAATAAAAATTTGGTGCAATTTAGATCACCATTTTTCTTATTATATATGTATGCATACACGTGAAATAAATATTTAATAGTCATATTTACATATTTAAAATAATCATCTTCTAGCGGAGTAACTCTGTTTTATGAAAATATAATATATTAAAAAGTCCCGGGGAAAGGGTCAAGCTCTCTATTATTCAATTAAATTTATAAGTCTAGTATTTTTATAACCCGGCTTTACCTGGGACAGATTCAAGCTTATTATTTTTTAATTAATTATATTCATCCCGTTTTTACTAGTTTATTTCAAAACATTTTTAATTTTCATTAATCATCGCTGATAATTTTTAAAATTAAAATTAATACAATTGATCTAAAAACAATATTCAAAATAACACGTGAAAAATTTACATCGCTACTATTTAGCGTTTGAGATGAATTATTGTGACAGACAGACAAACGAATGTATGTTTTATAGTATGGATGGTATTTTAAAATACCGATTGATGTTGCAAATGTATGAAATGCAGTAAGCCGCAACTCCCACCTCATCTACTGAAATGGAAAACGGGTGTGCCCCGTTTATTCACAAAACATCCTTCAACTGCGGGAAAACTATCATTTAATTGTTTTTTTTTCAATCGTATCCTAATTTCGGCATTCCGCAACTAAACGAGTCGCACGGTTAATTTGCTACTTCAATACGGCTAAAACATTAAATTATTAAGAAACCATTTAGTAATTGCAAACAAACAGTGATAATAAAAAAGATTTAAAAAAATTTTTCGACATCAATGTTCCTTACAGAATCAATACGACAAGGCTTAAACCAAATAATGAGCGCGCTTAAATTATGAATACAATCACTAATACGTCATATCAATGGGTAAATCTGCAAACCAGCTAACTCCGCGCATGGTCGAAAAACTTTGGTGCCATTTTATTTAGATTTAATTTTTCTATCGCACACAATTTATAAACAATTTAAAATACGTAAAATCACCCGCACGTGACGGCCAACTCTATATTCACCAAAGTTTTTCTTTCTCATGGATATTTTACACGAATAAAATTGGCTGTTTTGCAGATTAAGTCATCGATATTGTAGATGAGGACTGCTTGATTGTTTATTGTTCAAGTGTCGGTTTTACTTAATAACAAAAATAAACCAAGAATGATTATGTAACTAAGATTATTAGATACGCTAGTAGAGCGTAAAATCAGTGCCGCGCCGTGGGTTGGAGACACGCTTGTTCAAAAAGTTTTTTGACCCAATCGCTTACTGATTTAAAACTTAAATACTTGTTTCCATTGTGGAGATATCATTGCATGTTGAGAATATTGGCAAAATTATTTCAAATCTCTTATAAAAAGGTGCCCATAATATTTAGGCGCCCTTGAGCAGTGTACAATCTGGACATTAGGGCGTCACAGCCCTGCGTGAAATAATGTACATTATTGTACAGTGTATAATGTAACTTAAGGAAAATAAATAGATGCATATATTTATGTATATCTTATTTCCTAAAATTAATACGATTAAACACAGTAACGAAGGGGTTAAGTTGTATGTTTATCTGAAAATAATCAATTTTTGGTGTTAAAATATTAAGTATTGACTAATAACACAGGTAAAAAAGCAAATTATCTTTTGGTCAAAATGCATTTTCACAAAAAAACTATGAAAACAACGTAAATTGATGCTATAGCTAAATTTACAGACTCTGAGTGAATTTAATGTACAATAAGGTAAAATATTAGTGTGGTAAAGTTAATATTAGTATAGTAAATAAAAGTATGGTGTATGTTGGTTGAACAATTACAGCATGTGACTCTGGAATCTGACGCTGTATCGAAATTTTGCGGTTTGAGCTATGCAAATTATCTATTACCAATTGTAATTTAAAGTCACACTAAATTTAAAATAAGAACAATATAGTGTTGACATACAAGAATATCTATTACTGCGTTTTTTTTATACTTAAAAAATCTTTGAAAAACCTGTCTTAATCAAATATCCAATGGTGTTATATTTTAGAAATTCTAGCTTCCAATATAAAATAATTAAATAAATGATTATAACGCAGTATTCACAATAAAAAATGTACGCTTAATATAATATTTACTACCATAATGTAACAAAACAATAGATACTGATAAAATATATGAAAAAAGTCTTTAAATGATTTGTAATATTCTCAAAGTGGTTCATAAATAATTGAATTGAATGAAAACTGTAATAAATTAACTTGTAAAAGTCAATTAATTAAGATAAATATCATGCAAAAATAAACATCTTTAAAAAATATGTTATTCTTGTCGTGGATACTTTTTGTATATTGACACAGAATAATCATTGTCTCCCCGGTAGCCTAGATGTTAGAGTGTGTGCCTTGAATCCGGGGAATATGAACTCAATTCCCACATCTACCGGATTAAAAAAAAACATAAAATCAGGACTAGATGGTTATTGGGTTGTGAAATTATTTGACAACCAATTATCGTGAAAAATAATCTATCAAAACATGGCTTCACATTATGGAGATCCATAAACTCTACTTTCAGAGCGAATATCTTTACACTGTATATATCCATATGCTTCACTTTCGGTGTGAAAATGGTAAAATAAATATTAATTTATTATAATGTTAGTAGGTATTGTAGATTTAAATTAAACAAAATGAAAACTGTTGACGAATCTCTGGTCAATAAAATTTTCTGTTTCAAGACGAGTGAAGTACAATAATAAACAAAGAAAACATCACAGTGCAAAGGCAGGTGCACCAACTATGTACTAGTAATAGGCAGTAATCGCAGAATAAAAGCCTTCTCTATACTTATTTCTACATTACCATTGTATACACTAGTTTATATCTAAACCGAGATGAAACATTGCATCGAGTGTAATGGAGATAGACATTATTCAAAAATGTCTCTCTAGAATAAGTAAAACCAGTTCACAAAATAATCTGGATTATATACCAAATAAATTTTATAGAAAAATAGAGTATGATAAATCTTTTTATATTTTTTTGGGCTATATAAATAGATTAGGTAGTATTTATTAACTTGGTATATACAACTTCATATTTAATAGTTAACACTTTGGATTTAATAGTAATCACATGATACATTCAAATTTGCATTTGGAAACTGAATGTTTTGACAGAGTACCAGCAAACTGCATTTTTAATTTTTCAAATCCGACAGATGGGGAATCGACCCCACAATCACCGGATTGCTAGGCACGCACGCCACCAACTACGCTACTGGAAGCCCATTGGGCTGAGTAATTGAGTAAAAACAATTCTCGTGAAAGATAATCTGTCAAGACGTATCCACATTGCGGAGATCCATATACTCCTCTTTCGGAGTGAATATCTCCATACTGTGTAGATCCATATGTTCCACTTTGGGAGCGGACATGATATACATAAAAAAAAACTAGCAAACTATCATGTTGATAGTGTTAGGTTAGGTTCAGTTAGATTAGGTTATTGAATTTGGCTTTTTGATTTCTGTCTGTTAGGTAAGTGTGATAATCTAAAAACAGAATGAATAATTACAAGTCTTTTTTTACTACGTCCACTATGAAAGTGTCGATATGAATCTCCTGTTTCGAAAGGCTTTCACATGACTCTCAAGCGATGTTGAGAAGATCATCCCGCAAATCATCACATATCATAACTAATTTTTATTATCCTGGTCAATATAAACTTTATTGAGAAAATGCACATTATTAGTTATTTAATTATAAAATAACTTATTTAAATAAGCTGTAAATGTTCATGGTTAATGGAAGCTACCGGTCCTGGATAAAGTACATGTCGATAAAATATCAAATATGTTATTTTAATCGATAATTGAAAATTAATATCGTATTTACTTGACCTGTCATAAGCAAATCAATATACATTTTAATGGTGGAAACTTGCTTTGTAAACTGGGAAAAATCAAAACAAGATTTATAGAAAATTTACATCAAGCTTTCGAAATTATATGATTATTATAAATTTATTGATACTTGTAAATAATAAATAAATAACTGATGTTTAAATTATCTTTAAATTTATATTTACTGTTCATTTGTTTCCATAGAAAAACTGCAATATTTTATAAATAACAAAAATTGATACTCAATCACATATCTTGAACTTTTCACATATTATTAATGTTCATATATATATTTATCCCCTCCAAAAATAGAACCTCTTCCGCTTTTGTGCTTTTATAAGAGAATCACAATGCACACAACTAAATGCACGTTCTGTCAAAACGAATAAAGCCGTAAATGCCGAGTTATTATTAAAAGTTAAATTTAGATATTTAAAAAAAAGGACTTACCAAATTTGCGTACAGGAAAAAGGAATCAAGCCTCATACACTTATTACTGTTCTGTGAGTATTAATACTCTATATACTAAATAGGGTCGATATGGATGTCAATAGCGTGAAAATGACCACTCTAGAAATGGAGCAATGTTTTACACGATAATTGATTGTCTCATTGGGCACCTAGTCCTTCATTTTGTATTTTGTTTAAATCTAGCAGCTGTGGGAATCGCACTCGCAATCTCCAGCTCCGAAACGCGCACGTTAATCTCTCGACTACATTCATATTGATAGAAGTTAATAATCGTAAAGCACATATCTGAGATAGACTATTCAAATGAATTTGATAAGACGAATTTAACTTATTATTGTAAACATACATATTCTTTTATAATGGGTTGAAATAGTTTATAACCAAATAACTAATCTATATAAATAAAAATGTAAATGTCTGTTTGTTCAAAATCTTAAATCTTTGAAAGATCTTCACCGATTGCTTTGAAATTTTGACACAACTTTGCATTTGGATTCGCTTATGATTGTATAGATGGCACACCTGTGACAGGTAAAAACATTTTTTTTTTAAACAGTGCCATTATTTTTAACTAGACTGAGCCACAGCAACGCGTGGCCGGGTACAGCTAGTAGAAAATGAAATTTCCACGGTATTTTTAGTAGATTCACGATCGCAAGAGGCTAGCCTTTGAGTCTTGAAACATGGCTTCACTATTACTAAACAAGGCACCGTCAAAAAACCTACGTCTGCGTTGAAAATAAATAATTATCTTAGATCCATAAAACCTTGAAGTGTTTGAACAATGAACATGACATTTAATAAAAAACCGAACAAGAGCGTTCGACAAATATTATTTTCCTTATCAGTTACATGATATTTCATGGCTACGCAATACTATTATATTTCAAATATGCAAGAAAAATATTATAATTATACCCTATATGATGATTAATGACTTTAAAATTATGTGAAAAATAATATTTGTGAAGTGGCATTGACATTTTTTTTATAATTCTGGGTAAATCGCAAGAAAATATCATCCCACTAAATAAAATCACCAATAATATCATATTGTATTCAAGGCTGATACGTTATTATACCTGAACGACACTCACTCGTTACATCATCCAATTATTCAACCAACACATAATAACTATTACTATTTCCGGTACTGATAGTTTTAATTAAAATAAGATTTCGAATTCCAAAAGACAAATATAAAAATTTACATTTCTCAGAGCCACACCTGTTTTTTCTCTTTTTAAAATTTCTAATAAAAATGTGAAACTTGTTTTAAAGTATAGTTTTGGATATGAAAATATTAATTATTTACTATTTGTAATTAAATGATGCGTATCGTCAGGGAAAACCAGGTTGGATTTCTACCTGGGCGGTCTTATCCGGACAACATTTACAAACAATGTTGCCTTCTCCAACAAAATCGTGAGCTGAACCACCTGCTGGCCTCCTGTTTGTGGACTATGAGAAGGCATTCGATAGTCCGCATCTCCCTTCCCTCTGGATGATACTCAGCGCATTCTGAATTCCTCTCAAGGTAGTTACTATCATCAAATCGATCCACCGGAGTCAGGCAAGGACCGTGTTCTTGCTCCATTCTTATTAATCGTACACTTCAATTTAATTTTTAAAAAATTAATACCACCAGACCGAGGTAAAGCTGTTACTTCTACGGGAAAAATGTGCAACCTCGAATAGGCAGATGACACTGTCATATTGTAAAACTCAAATATGAGATAAGAGAATGGACCATGCAGCCACTAATCACTGAAAAAATGAAGCTGTGACGCTGGACCTGGCCACATATTACAAATCCCTCAAGAAGCTCTGAACCTCATCTGCCTATTCTTTAAGTCGAACGGTTTTTGGCATCCTGGAAGGCCGCTAAATACTATCTATAGAATGCATTCGGTGGAGTTACGGGATGCAGGTATAACCTAGGAGAGCGTAAGCATACTGGCGAGTGACAGGAGTTCTTGGAGGCGGGACGTGATGTTCATATGCGCCACTTAGGGAGCGGATATGGGAGAAGAAGAGGAATAATATTCAATACACTTTGCAATTTTTTAGAGAAGCCTTTATCAAGCAATAGGTGCATGAGAACTAATGATTACATATTTATTGTAAATAATGTAAAAACTCACATAAGTAAAACACTGTGTAAAAACCGCCTTGAAATTACATTTCAGATTAAAAAAAATGATTTGGAGTCCAAATTTTTGTGGTCGGTACAGGGCCAAATTGGCGCCAAGCGTATCGAAAATGATTAAGGATGCCGTGTAATTTAAAATTCACTGTTTTTTCTTCATATAAAAGTTTTTTTTCTGATTCAATTTAAACTTGCAAGTTTTATAATCTAAAAATTCTGCTCACAAAAAATGGATAGTTTGATTTATTTGGACAAAAAGGAAATCTATACCTGTAATACTATCGATGTATATTCATGTACTATAATTTGTAACAAATTTACCAGATAACACTATACTCGCCTGTCAAGTAAAAACGCAATGTTTTGCGTATAATTCCGTATTATATTCATTTTATGCATAATTTTACGTTCTATGACTTACTACTGAACAAAGTTTTTGATTTGATGTGTCGTTTTTGAATTATTTTGTAAAAACTGGAAAACGCCCAATTTTAGGTTAGTTTTAACTACCTAGCTAATTAAGCTCACTTCGGCGGAGGGGGGAAACTTATACTGGGCCATACTTGAACCGATTAAAAACATAAACCTTTAACCTGAATAAATATTCGTTTTCGTACTTTTTTGATCCCCACCAACAGGCCCATATGTAGTTATTGCGTTTTTACTTAGCAGGGTAGTATACTCAGCCATGACTTAACATAGTTTAAAGTTTTTATGAAATATTGATCTTTACTCATAAATGTGCAATCACGCTTTATTTCATAATTGTATAATATAATACATATTATATTTATATAAAAATCTATTCATTAATTAAATAAAAACAGAAAATTGAGTGAGTATCAAAATGTTCCCTGTACCACGCACTACGTTCCTATATCCGAAATGTGGGCACATAGCGTGGCGAAACGAATGACATTTTCAAAGTATCAGAATTCTTCCAGGATCAACTTCTCAAGACCTTGCCACAGCGAAACAGAACACAGTGGTACCTCGAGATACGAGTTTAATTCGTTCCGTTACCTTGCTCGTATAAAAGTTTGCTCGTATCTCAAAGCAATTTTCCCCATTGAAATTAATTGAAATGCTATTAATCCGTTCCAGCTCTTAAAATGCTACCCCAGTTGTTCTTGTTACGTGTTTTTGAATAAGAAAAATGTATTTATAAATGGCAAATATTGTATAAAACCGTCACCCAAATCATCAGAAGTTTCTCCATCTTTTCATGGAGAGAGCTCCGGAGCTTAGAAATTATCGTAACGCCTTTAGCTAGCGTTCTACCCTTTATCGACTCCTTCTGTTTAAGTACATTACATATCGTTGAAGTACAACGCCCATGCTGCCTCGCACACCTGGCTCATTTTTCCTATGATTTCACGCTTTAATTCAATAGTCATCATCTTCTTCTGAGCACTGACTTTTCCACTCACTTTTTTCGGACCTATGGATATAAAAATAAATGTGATAAAGTATGTAAATGCATAAAAAGCATTAAGCCCTAGAAAAACTTATCAAAGATACTTCGACAGCGAGGTAAACAAGCACACTGGGGAAAGGATGCGTGGGATAATTCAAGACGCCCGAGGCGCAGTAAACTGGCGGGTCGTGTACAGCCGGCCGTTCCTCGTATCTCAAATTTTGCTCGTATTTCAAAGCAAAACTTCACTCGACATATCTCGTATGTCAAGGCACTCGTATCTCGAGGTACCACTGTATACCTATATCAACAGACCCATCTACCAGAACGTTCAGTGGTCATTCTATTTTTGACAGAAATTGTAAGATGTCATCGATTCTAAGTCACAACGCAGGTTCTTAAACAGAAAAGTATTTAAAAAACGTGTGTATACGTGTATATAATGTGATATACAAGAAATTTTTTACAGTATATCGACTTTTATTTGGTGATAATTTGAACGAGTCTATAACCCGTTTCATTTACGACGTATCTTCTAAGAATTAATTTGGTTTGAAAGTTAACTTGGAGGCTTACGACTAACATCTATTACATATACATTACTAACAGGCAGTTAGAAAAGACAGGTTACCACACATAATTACCTTTACAAGTACATCTTTACAAATTATAAGCCTCTGGATAACGTATGATAGTTATATAAATGAACTCACAACGTACGGTAGGATCAAATCAGAAAGTAATTCAATTTTGACTACATAATAGTGCCGAAAGTAATTGGAATTTAGTAATTTAAATAAATGAAAACGAATAATACACACAATGCAATTCAACCAGACATGTGATAAAAAATATTCTCGTCTACCATTATGGTGTATGTAACTATAACTTACATGTGATATTATTATAAATGTATTGAAACAAATATACAGAATGCGCTTTATTTTTCAGGCCAATTTATCATTTAGTCAGTTCAAATATCAAAGTCGTGAAGACTGTTTGATAATAATTTAATATGGAGCATCTAACGCCGCAAGAACGTTTTGAAATTAATAAAACATTTATTTTAAATAATTGTTCATTTTTAGCTAACATCATCATGGGTGACGAGACAAATTTTAACTTGGTTGGTTTTATTGATAAACAGAATAGCCGCCATTGGGGCACTGAAAATACTCAATTGATATTATCGTCAACGACTGTTACACTCTCGTATAGTGGCTGTTTGGTGCTCCATTTGGGCCGATGGCATCATTGGGTCATATTTTTTTGAGTTTGGATTTGACGTGTCTACTAGTTGACAACTCTAGTTGACAGCTGATTTTCATAAAAAATGACAATTCTTTTCGTTGTGGAGATTCATGTACTCAATCTCCAGAGTGGTCATCTTTACACTGTTAAAATTTATACGCTTCACTTTTTAAGCGGAAATAGGACTATATTTTTGATTTTTTAACAGGATAGGTTATTGAGCGTCCTAGATGCTATGCAGCCATACACTTTATTTCAAATGTAAAAGAGGACACATAATAAATGAATAAAGCACTTGGCTATTATCATTTAAAATTCGACAGATGGGGGAATCGAACCCGCATTCCCAGGATGCAAGGGATGCACGCTAAACTTTTTAGCAACATCTACTTCGATCTTTAGATTTCAAGGATTCATATACGTCATATGTCTCAAAATGGTACCAGATACATTAATACAATATATAAATCAATCAGACCAACATTTTGTTTGCCATATAAAAAAAAACATATTGTATTTTAAAGTATGATGTTAAGAAAGGAGAAAGTTATTTTGTTATTATGTAGAAAGCACACGTAACATTTAAATCTAACATAAATTGTTTTAAAATCATTGCTCTTGGCCAAAACTGTATACAATCAAATACAGTTGATTTATCAGTTTGTATGTTTAAATTAGTTAATGTCTTATTCAAATTTGATTGGCATTGGTGAAAAAAGTAATTCATTTCTTTAATACGTTGTAAGAATAACTATATGGAAGTAATACAATATTTAAACATAAATAATGTGTGGTGAAATTTTACAAATTATTGTTCCAATGAACTGTAAAGATAATCGAAAATAAATTTCTACTGTCAAGACAAATAGATACTTTGATTTGGAAACACTTGCTTTAGCAAAATTATTTCATCAATTATTTAAATAATTATTGCCACAATAAACAATATTAATGTATCATTTATCTGTATACTAATCGTTTCTATTACTAAATCTAGTAAAAAAAAAACAGTGTTTGATTTCGATTTTTAATGCATTCATTATATTAATCGATAATACAATTAAAGTGAAATCAAAATTTACTATTATAATTGATTATTAATATTTTTATGCTAAGCAACACTTGATAAAATACTGACTTCACTAATTAATGTTCAATTTTAAGCTGTGAATAAAATTATAAATTAAAGCATTGTCGATTTGCATACAGATTTTAATGCATTAATTTTATAATCATTGCTTGCCATATTTTTTTTGTTCACAGATTGTAAGCCAAATTTCGTACCAACTGTTGAATAATATCAGTGATATAAAATTAGAAATAAGTCAGATAAAGAGGTTGATAGCATGTGATGGATGTAATTTTATGAAGAAGATGTGATGGTCCAAAACGAATAGGAGTACTTGATAAGATGGTAAACATAACTTCTAGAGAACCAATAGACTATGCAAATAACATATGCAACAATCCTACATACTCTTAAATTCAATTATAAATAATAACATAATACGCCTTCCTCGATGGTAGCTATAATGAAAGCCAAAGTTTTATTTGAGGTGTGGCCGACAAAATAAAAAAAGAACTTTTATTTGAAACTGATTTCAACTCACTAAAAAATCAACCGATCAATAGACCACAACTTCAGAAGCTAAACAGAGTGGAAATGATTCTACGAATGCTAGAGCAACAAGGTATAAAGAAAAGAGTACTGAAAACACCAATATGACGAAATTATAGCTCATCATTCTCTTTCTTCTTCCATATCCACACCTAAGTGGGCATATAGACGCCAAGAACCGATCGGCAAAAATAGGCAAATCAGGTTAAGACTCTCTTAATGCATCCACAATATGTCGCCGAGCCAGATCCAGTGTCACAGCATCACTTTGTTAGTGATTAATGACTGTGTGGTCCGTTTTCTCATATCATTTCGAACGAAGACATACGACAGTATTATGGAATATAACGTAGTTCTTTATATGTTTCCATATGTTTAATATATGCAAATAACATCTGGAAGAGTGATGAAGCTTCGTCTGATATAATGGATTTTCTGATAAGAATTAAGAGTTGACCATTAATTTAATAAGGTTAATTATAGAAAAAAGTTTCATATTTTCACATTACTTAAATGATGACGTACAATTCAAGTTACTTGAACCGTATTTTGTATAATATGTTTTCAGCTATGTTATAGAGGTACGCATGTATGAACCACTTAGTTTTCTCTAATAATTTACTAAATTAACGTTGTTATACAACAAGTTAATATGGTAATAGTATAATATTAAACTCGCATGTTCGCAGTATCGTTTATTAAAACTATCATTTTGTGGACTTTGGAAAGGAAAAAGGTTGTAACCGTCAGTTTTTTTTCAAAATAGCTATTTTTCGGTAACACAATGTATACAACTTAATACACGTTCCACCAAAAGAACATAAGCTGCCGAATTATCTAAATTTAGCTTTTCCGTTTTAAAAAAGCAGTGCCTGTCAAATTTGCAACCATTATACGAGACATCTACTACATCAATTTTATTGATGTTTTTAAAATAATACTATGCCATACCATATTCGCTCACAAAGTGGAGCATATTTATCTACACAGTGTGAAGACATCCACTCCGAAAGTGGAGTATATGGATCTCCGTAATGTGAAGACGTCTTGAGAGATTATTTTCACGAGAATTGTTTGTAATATAATTGCTCAACCCAATAGGCATTCTGTCCTGCATTTTTGGATCATTAAAACCCGCATTCCTTGGGTGGCTAGACGCGCATGCTGACCTCTACGCTATCGGAGAGATAAGATTATTCAATATTTCAAACATTGTAAAAAGAAATTGTGCCAGTATAATTTGAATTGCTAACCAGACAACCGCACACATGACAAGTGCTCACATGACATCCGCGCACACATTGAATTGGTCACACTAACACAGAAATAAATATTAATACATTTTATACT
>JAGVSQ010005941.1:0-17010 GCA_022683975.1 Rhyacophila evoluta
GGATACGCCTGATTAAGACCAGGCGTGAGGACGGGGCGGGTGGATGGTGGGCACTCTTATTAGGCGACGATGCCCAGTTGTCAAATCTGCACTTTAAATTCACGTGGAGTTTATTATTGTAATTGGCATTGCTATACAATACGTTTTTAGGTAGTAAACTCATTTCTTTATTTAATTTTGTTTTCCTGGTGATTTCTTTTATACTTGAAAGGAGCGCCGAAATTTCCTAGAGTACCAACAAACATAGAACCAGACTATAGAAATGTATACAATCCACTTTCATAGCAGACATAATATAAAATAATCACTCATTTGAAATTTTAAGTCCAATACATCGAACTAATCAATCTATTCGTATATTTATTTATCTATAAAGCAAATAATAATATTTTCTCTTCTTATCTTCTATGAATAAAAAAATGTCGAAGCCACTGGTCCATTTTAGATAACTATTAATACTGACATACTAATTGCTTAAAGACCTACATCGAATACTAATTTCACCATTATTCCAGCTCATTATCAACCCAAAACTGCCTCAAGTAGAAAAATATTGATAAGAATGAGTCAATCAAAACAAACTTAAGAAGAAACAAGAAGTCTTACATTATAAACTCTTTTCTAATGAACTGTGTTACCATATATAAGAAGAGGTAATTTCTTCAAACAATATTCAGTAATCGTTGAGTATCTTTCGATTACACTTCAAAGATATTTCTTTTGTTTTGAAAGAAAGAAGAAAAGGGCACAATGAAGTTTTTCGTAAGTTATAACACTTTTGATTTTATTATAAAAAAATTTTAGTTAATTTATTTGCATAACAGTAGGGAATCTTTTTCGTGTGTTTCTGAACGATTAATTTACATTTCAAAGAATGCACTCATATCGTGACGCAAAATAAAAAAACTTCTTAAAACCGTCTATAATAACTACTGTAAATGTTAATATAGATCAATTGATACGGTTGTGTAACTTTTCTTGCTAAAAATTATTTTGACCCTAAAACTACCTTTTAATGCTGAGTACTTACACATTATATACGATATGACGACGCTGAAAGGCAAAATCCAAATAGTAAATGACTATGAAATCTATATGGATGTTTATAAATTTGAAATTGTTGATAAGCTAGTTTAAGCTGAGGACCAACATTTGTATTATAAGAACATAATTCTTTTGGTTTTCTGGTCCATGTGACTATTCCTCACTTTTTTTACCATGGCACCTTCGAAAGTGGCTCATGTGTATCTCCAAAGCATGAAGATATCAATTTCAGAAATGTAGTATATGGATCTCCAAAATGTGTACAATGCACAATCCAGTCCTCTATAGTTGATTATTTAAATCCTTAACTGCTATTCAATTCGAACCCGTAATCTTCGGCGCAGAAGCGTGCAGCTATTCAGCCACCGTGAGGACCTCTAACTTACTTGTACATGGTTGCATATTTAATACGTAATTTTAATTATCATATTATTCATTTTTAATTCATACTGATCATGTTTATATAGTTTATATTTGTTTTTTTATTTATTATTTAATATTATATTTATAAATCGTAGATTTTCTTCTTCGTCACATTCTTCTTCGCGTCATCATTGGCTGCCATAATTCCCGGCAAAATAGTTGAGCCAATCAGCACCCCCGTCATCAACAAGGAAATCGATCACATTCACACCAAGCGGGACATCCTTACAGTGGAGACGCCGACAATGGTCGAGAAGGAAATAGTTGGAGAACCAATCATCAAGGAGAAGATCATCGAAGTGGAGAGACCGATTCTGAATAAGGAAGTTATCGTTGAGAGCCTGCCTCTGATTGAAAACCTCAAGAATGTAGAGCCCGTTGTCCTCGAGAGGGAAGTAATCAGTTATGAAGAACCACTCAGGAACCAGAAGATTAGATATTACCCAAGAAGAGAATTCTTACCATACTATGCTGAACCAATGCGCGTAAGTTGATCATTTTCATACTAATGTCTAAGTCTATGCGTATAACACAATTACACCAAACTCTCTTTTTACATGGAGGATACGTTCCACGCAACATCCTATAAAAGAATGATAATAAATAAATGATAGGTTTCCTTGTATAAAAATCAATGGATATCAAAAAGATTTTAAAAAATCTTAATAAAAATCGTAACAAATATTATTCACTATCAGACAATAGACGAACCCGTTTACGCGCATTTGGATTATAGTGGATTTTGTTATTTTGAAATCGTGTGAAAAACACCGTCTAAAAAAGAGTTCAGTGTATATCACTTTACTCTCTTCATTGTGAAACTATCCTCACTACATTTAACATCAATAATAATTTATGATTATGATCAGTTAGAATATTAAGAATAAAATATTGATAATATTGTGTATAGATCTTAATATTACTGTAAAAAACTCAAGTTTTTATGAAGAGTGTCGATTGGATGATAATTAGATTCATTTTTTCGCCGTAAGTCAAGAGCGATTCGTTCAATCGTGCCCCATTAGTGAAAACCAACATAAAAGTTGAATTTGAAATTGGCAGGTCATAATTTCATGAATATTGTAGTAAAAAGTTGTATTAAAATACAATTTCAATTCTAAATCGAATGAAATCATTTATTAATATTATTAAAATCAATAATTTAATATATCAGTTAGCTCAAAATTAAATTGAACTGTTTTAGATTTTGTACACTAGATGGCAGTGTACATGTTTTAGATTGTTTTACAAACTTTCATTTTCGCCTTAATACAAATGCGGTTATTAGTAGAAAAAATGGTCATTATTAAATATAATATAGTTGATCAAGTGGAAAGGTTATCAGTAAAACTGTTAGTTTTCAAATATTTATACGTAATTCTATAAAAACTTTCAATATTACTATTCTACATTATTATTTACTGGCAACTATTTATAAAAAAAATTGTACCCCAGCTGGTCTCGGTATAATTTAAAAAATATTTTATATTTTCAGTCTCTGTACGAAAGAGAGGTCCTCCCCATGGAAATGAGATTCCAGCGTCCAACAATGAGATTCATGCCCCATTACAACCGCGCCATGTACCAAGCTGAGCTGGACTTCATCAAGGAGCCCCTGTATCTTGATACTTTTGAGCCACTAAATATGTTCAAAGAAACCTTCCCAATGAGGTCTTCCCTCACCAAACCAGTTGTCGAATTATTGTAATAAAATTTTCCAACGTCGAATCAATGTAAACGGTACTAAAATTAATTAATTCATTGATCTGTTTTTATATATTATTTTTATTTTCATATTGTACGTATATGTATTTGGAATCAACAGACTAATAAAAAAATATTCTAATAAATAATCTAGTTTTCTGATTGATTTTGTGAGTAATGATTTTTTATGCTAGGTGATACAATCAGAGCCGACTCAAAGTACCGGCATCTCGGGCAATTGCCCGGGGCGTCATCAAGGATCTCCTAAAAAAAGTGAAAACATTAATTATAATATTATTTCAATCCGACGTTTTTAAGATAAAAATAAGCAAATTCATGTTTATATAATACAAAGAAAGTCACTTTGAACGACATTCAAAGATGCTCAGATGGTAACCAAATCTGAAGCGTAAATTTACAAGTTTTTATTAATTGTAATTGGCATTACTGTTCGACAAGTTTTCATTTGGTGAACCAATTTCTATACCTTAAGTTTTCTTCTTGAGATTTTAAATTTGCCGGCAATTTTTTCTTCCCAAAATTTTCACCATTTCAAATGATTTCTTATAATTTCTACGCATTATATGACTGTGTATCTTTCTATAATTTAACCTTAACATCAGTGACGTAGCTACAAATTCAGCTCCCTGGTTTTTAATCGTTGTAAAATCGTTGCGCCAGCTTCAATTTCTGTTTTTTTTACGTCTCAGGATTCCCTAATTCTTTTACGTCCTTCTAGAGATAGTGGTTTAATGTTATTTTAACTCTTACACTAAATTTACATTACTTGCACCCCCCTTGATTCGTGCGCCTGAGGTATCTTGCTCCAACTGCTCCTGGGTATCTACGCTACTGCTTAACGTTTACTAATAAAAATAAACGAAAAATTTCTACTCTGGTTTTTCCGCAAAACATACAAGTAAATATCATCAATAATCTCCGTTTTGGCCTGACGATAGCTTCACGGTATAGTGGTATATAATCTCTTGAAACAGATTATGAGGCTAATTTTCTATGACTCAACCAATCGGAACTATGTCATTTATTTACATTTTCTCTTTTCTTCCATGTCTGATTCATACGTAGTATATATTTTATAACCTATAAAACATACAGTATCTTCAAGAATCTTTGTAGCCAGTCTATTTTATCATATCTTTCCAAAATACTACAGGATCTCGTAACTGCAAATGTATTTTTAAAATTCAATTGTATAGAACTGAATGTCCAATCCATCAACCAACTGGCTTCCTAATGTGCCCATCATCAATCCGCTCCGCTCTTACCTGGTCTTAATCAAGCATATCCCGGAGCTCTGATATCGAGAAGCGATCTATTTTATTCGATGGGAATGTCTCAGGAGTAAATATAAATTACCCAAGACTTAGATTGCAACGCACTCAAGTGTGGTGAAGTTATAAAATGAAGGGGAAAAAGTTAATTGAAAAAATGGAGATTTATTTGGTCAAGCAATTTATGTGTAGAAATCGTCGTCCTTGCCGTGTGACGCCACAAACTTTTTGAAAGCAATAAAATTCGCCTTTGTGGCAACCAGCTCGGATGGCCCGATGGGTCCAACAGCTGGTCAGATCGACTTGAGTAACTCTTCCCTCTCCATACAGATTCTTGTACATTCCCACAGAATGTGATTAGCATCCTGTTCTGGGCAGCAACTAGGACATGTACAACAAGCAACTGGCTGGTACTAATCGTCCTAAAAACAAACTATGTTGCCTGTTGTAAGCCCAATATGTTGCTTGTTTTAAGACCAATATTTTTCTTGTCGCAAGGCCAATATAGGATATTTACTCGACCGTTCGGTAGATAGCATTACAAAATGAAACACACTTTACAAAGTAAATTTTTAAAAACTAGAACACAAGCGACATTGTCGTAACATCAAATTACAATTAAAAGACGAATAGATAATATAATTTTGTAGCTTGTATCTCACCATCAAGTAGCAGACCAACCATAGTTTTAGTATAAAAGGAGTATAAATATATTTCGATATAGTGTTTCATTACCCAAAATAACATTTTATTTTAAATCGAGGTCGATCAATGAGGTTGTCGAAGAAAATCTGGCATTCATTACTTAAACGGTGTCTTTAGCCAAAAAGGGCGTGGTATGGCGACGTCGATATTATCGATTTTATTTTTTGAGGTTTGGGCTTGGGCGATTATAAATATAACTAACCTTTCTTTTAATTTCCTGCCATTAAAGTAAAATGTATAAACACAAAACAGAAAGAAGTTCAAACAAAAAACTGGGGGCTTAAACATTTTAAAACACTGGCATACTCACTCAAAACTACATTCAACTTATACGGTAGTAATTTTTTTCATACCATACAGAAGCATATGAATTTCCACATTATAAAGATTCATTTTCATACACTAATTTTTTTTAAAGATTATTTTCCAATCATTCAATTTATATGTCCTTGTTTTTTTTTAGTTTTCATCCAGATACGAAGCTTAAAATCACAAATAGCTACTCCTAACGCATCAGCTTGTTGTTTTTACCATGTCTGATGATGCATGTGGATCTTATTAATATGAAGATAATGTAGCTACCACTTCAACAAACTTGATTCAACCTTTTTTTAAGCAGTAAACAGACATTAAGCTGCCTTTATCATGACATCAAAAATTTGATGAATTTTTTTGCATACGTCTTTTAAAACGAAAAAATATTTATTCCCTCATGATTTCGTGTTAAACAATTTCCACTGTATATTGGATTGGATACTATATCATATAAACTGACTGTATTTTTAATTGTTTAAATTTTAATGTAATATTGATACAATTGGTGAATTCCTCAAAAAATACTTACAACTATAAATGTAAAAAATACACCAACAGTTAATTTATATATAATATTTATTAAATTTCTCTATGAACAAATAGTACATTGATACGAAAACTTTAGAAATCTTACGACTTCATTAATTGTTAAAAATGTTTTCAATTTAAGATAATAAGTAAACATATTGAAGGTTCTCTTTGACACGTGTCATTTACTTAAAATTGAAACGTATTTGCAAGAAGTATTCTAGCCAAAGCTGACATGAATACAAATATTTTACCAAAAGCCTCGACAGCATACTCGATGGTTTAATTTGTATGCTACATCTGTATTGGCTTTTAGGAGTTGATAATGATTTTAAAAAAAAGGTTCATAAATTTTGTTTAGAGCATTAGGAATGCGAAAATTTATGTCTACACAAGCATTAAAATGCGATTGAGTTGTTTGTAGACACAATTAAGATTTTTTAATCGTTAAATTTAAAAAGTTTACTGACGTATCTGTATTAGTTTTGTATAATTCATTTAAATATTTAGATGGTTTTAGGAAATACGAGAGGCGCCCTCAAAAGTGATTCTTCTAAAAGTGGACGGAATGCTGAAACATGTGGTCGACGCAAATACAGTGGGTGTTCTACGTTTAACAATACTCTGTCCTGTGGGATGAAGTCGGTATCAATGAAGTTTCTGCGACCCTGAAAGATGAAAATAACAAAACTTTACAATCACCATACGATCGGCTTATATTGAAGATTAAGATCAGCCAGTTAACTAATATGGTTGTGTTACAACAAGCTTCATTAAAAAGATGGTTTTCAAATTAAAAATTTATGTATCAATGATCGAAATAAATTTTACCAAAGTTGGTTGAACGGCTAAAGTCCTAGTCCTGTCATCAAAAACATTCCAGTTGTGGCGCAGAAGAGGATGTCTGTTTCTCAAATGAAGAAGATCGACTTCAGTATTGAATTCATCACGAAGAACAGGCTCTTCCAACAAAATTTCACGCTCCAACAACGGCTTTTCAACATTGACAACGTTTCTGTGAAGAAGAGGGCGTTCTAAGTCAACTATTCTCCTTTCAAAAACTGGCCTTTCAACATCAATGAATCTTCTTTCGTGCAGAGGTCTCTCAACATTAATAACTCTTCTTTCATGTAGTGGACTTTCGACATCAACAATCCTTCTTTCATGGAGTGGTCTCTCAACATCAACAAGTCTTCTTTCGTGCAGCGGTCTTTCAAAATCGAAAACTGTTTCTTCTGAGAAAGGATCTTGGATATCTACGAGTCTTTGCCTTTCAACATTAAGCAATTCGCGCTCTAATGTTGGTCTTTCAACCTTGATAATCCTTTCGTCGAAGGTTGGCCTTTCAATGTTAATGATTTTTTCATTCAAGATTGGTCTTTCTAATTCGATGATATTCCTGTTCAAGAGAGGGTGTTCGACGATTATATCTTTTCGGAGTACGTTTGGCGTTTCCACGGTTATAATGTCGCGTTTGTTTTGGGTGTGGTCATCCGTAGTCGTGGTGGCAGGCTTATCAGGAACTGGAGTGGCCAGCGAGGCGGCGAAGAAAAATGACACGAAAAAGAAAACCTACAAATAATGCATACATAGATTCAGTGTTTTACATAATATTGTATTACCTAATTAACATGTTTTATATTATAATTTGTTTAAAAATATGTAAAGGAGTAATTGACATAAGTTTTAAGTAGATACAATTTTTTTACGAAGAGAAATTATTACTAAAATAACACTTATTACTATTATAATAACTTTAATTATTGAATATTATTATATCACACACTATTATAATAATTAGATTAAAAATGTGTAGGAGATTATTTATCCACTAAAAAACACTAGTTTTAAATATTTTGGGTAAATGCATATTAAATATAAGTCTTATAAGAACTCTGTAAAATATTTTTTCACGAGTATGAATTATTACTGTAAATCACAGAGTCGCATTAAGGTCTGCTAAATTTATGACGCTTTTATTAAAGTGAACGGTAACTTTTCAAAAGCGTATTTTGAAAATAGTCTTATATTGTAAAACATGAATCGATAAAAAGAATATTATAATAAGATAAAAGATTATAATATTATAAATTGATCAATTTTATTGCTATACAGGTTAATGAATTTTGTCGATAGCTATTTCAGTTACCTAGAAAATATTTTCTTCTAATTGTTTTACAAAAATATTGGTATTGCTACTGACAAAATTTATTAATCTGTATAGCAATAATCAACATATTTCAACGACAAGATATTCGCTGGACAAATCTAGACATTCAGCAATACTCAAAAAGTATCAAGGGAAGCCAAGAAACCGCTGGTTTAACATTCTAATTAAGTCCTGCGGGCTACGTGCATGATACCAGAATGCGCATAACGAAAGTGTAGCTAGTTAAAAAAAGCCTTTATCAAACAGTGGATCTATAAATACTGATGATGATAACTTTAATTCAATATCGTCGCTGTAGGATTGGTTTGTCGGAAAGACCAACCGTCAAATATTCAGGAGATGATAAACAAATGTAATTTAAACACATATAAAGTATGTAATTAATTGAAAACAAGTTTTTTTTCACAAATCACGAACCGAGGATATTCGATAAACCAATCCTTTAAAATGATATGCTGTTTACATGTTCACGAAATAAATACTTTAAATAATATTAATATGTAAAGAGCCCTGTAATATTATGAATTTGTGATATTTTAAAAATATTAATTGGAGTTCTAATTATTAAATGCAAACTCATTGAATAATAAGTATTAGTTTGATGAAAAAAAACTAGTATCTATTATAATTATTATAAAATTGTATGCTTACAAAGAACTTCATTTTTAGTTATTAGTTGTTACCACAAACTGAACACAAATGAAGTGATATCAAATTGAAGATTTCAAACGTATTTATACAAATAATGCATCTACTAAAAGTCATTAGACTTACTTAGAAAATTGCATCACAAATTTTTAATGCATATCAAATAGATTGTCATAAAATGCATAGTTTTCTTATCAATGAAATTATTTTAATTATATGTTTACCTTATCAAGAGATGATAACGATAAAAACTATTTTAAAATACTTATGAATGACACTATACTTAAAAATCCATTGCATCTCTCTTTAAAACAATGCGATTCTTATTACTTGACCCCAGTGGCGGCTCATAGCTAAAATTAGTGGGGGTACTTCTCCAGATTTTTTAAAAAAATTGTTTTTAAATTTTGAAAAACAAAACAAACATGTATAAGAAAATTTTTTATTCAGAAATTTGATAAAATCCTAAAAAAATCAAAAAGAATAGCTTGGATCAGGATAATAATCTAATTCTATACTATACATTCGAGAATATGGTACACGGTTATTACTTTGAAAGACGTCTGTCGTTATTAACACTATTTCATACATCGGCATAACTTTTGTGGAGAAGTAGCAGATTTTGATTCGTATTTCGATATCTTAATAATCGTGGAGAGAGGTCGACAATATTTTAATATGTTGACGTTAGACATCAGACGTTAAAGCAACTTCCTGAAATTATTAAAACATTGTGTTTAAATAATTGTTCATTTTTGGCAAAAAATCATCATGACTGTTGAGATAAATTTCGATTTGATAATCAGAATATCCAATATTGGGGCACTGAAAATCTTCAATTGATATAGCAACTGCATTAAACTCTTTTAAATTGACTGTGGTACTACATTTGGGCCGGTGGCATCACTGGGCCATATTTCTTTACACTTTACTGGTGATCGCAATCGTGGCATATTGGTAAACTTTATTGTGCCCGAATTGGACCAATTGGGCATACAGCACATGTAGATCTTATAGGATTGTGCCACATCACACATAGCTCGTGCAACTATACAAATTTTGGGAGAATCTTTTACATCGGCCTGGAACGTAAAACGCACCCTATATTTACATGTATTTATAGTTTTAGTTGTGTAACTTTTAAACAAATTAAATATCTTGAAAATTAAGCTTGCCTCACCTTAAAGACGTATCTTGGCATATTGTTTATAAAGACTATTAGTTGAGACTCAACCGCTCAATAAATCCAGTCCTGCATTTTAATTTATTTTACTGTTTTGTGAAATTACGGCATTTGAACTGACCTCTGATGTCATAATAATCTTACCTACGTTACACCTCCGCATAAATAAATAAACATATGATCGAACATAGCCTATGATAAAACATCGTTTCCTCTTCAACTTGGAACATATGAACCTTGACACTGGATGTATATACCTTGGCTGATTATTATACATAAAAACGAATTCTCCTATGCTTCATTAGGTGTATGTCCGCACATTTTCAATATATAAATAAAACAACAAAAATTGACTAGTTTTTTATTAAATATATCAATTTTTATTTTATACATCGCCTATTGAGCGTCATATCGTCCAGATTCGGAATGTTATTAACAGGACTGATATAAAGCCTTGGAAGATGCTGTCTATAATTAAAGTTGAACAAATACATAATGGTGGTAGACCATGGTTTTGATGGCTGAATATTATGAAAATGGACGTGAATATGGCAATTTCTGGACAACATGATTTGGCGTAAGAAGTAAAATGTAAAGAAGTGGAGGATTTTCTGCGATGAAAACAAGACACGTAGATTTTAATTCTTGATGATTCAACTCAATAAAAAATCGACTTCAATAAATAGTAATTTGATATTAATTATATATCATTTGTACAATTTATATGTTACATTATATAATGATTATTCCTAATTAATAAGCTATTAGTTAATTGATAAGACAGTGATTTCTCTAAATGGTCGATTAGATGTAAGATATATTTAAAATTCCTAATTTATGACTGATAATTAAATTCATAACGTCAAGATACTTCACTAAATTAAGTCGACCGCAGTGAAGTGGTGGTTAAAACGTTGGTCTTTCAATCCATGGGTTACGGGTGTGAATATTGCAACCGGGTAGTAACTCGCAGTTTAATAATGGGTAATGGATCACGTAAATAAATAAATAAGATGATACTATAATATTTTTCGAATGATCATTTACTTGTATACAAGTGGTCCTTGAGTTACGCGTCCTCGACTTATGTGAATTCGTAATTACGTAATTTTCAAAAAGGGACGTTTAGGACAGATAGTAGGAAATACTGCATATTTCGTTGTCTAATTATGTGACAGTAGAATAGTTGGCCAACAACTTCGTGTTCGAACGTAAACGGGTTCCTCTGCACTACGTGAGCGTCAAAATTCATTGCATTCTTACTATTTTGCTAAGTCATTTGTTATTTTTTCAAATCATACCATCGAGCCAAAAGTTTCCTCGATGTTCGTAATTTTTCGACTCATGTGAAATTCTTTGGAACGAATTGATCCCGGAGCTTCAGGTGTATATACAAGTTCTTATGTAAGAAAAGGATTTACGTGCACGTTCGTTTTAATACGTCACATCATGGCAGACATATTTTTGTTATAAAATTAATACAAGATATTGTCTAGCGTCGCGGCGTTAGTATTATAGTACATGTAATTAAATTCAAGGCAGGCCCTATCGTTACTGTTACCCTGGTCAATTTCGGCGCCCCTTTTGAGTATGATTATAAAAAAAACTAACGACGAAAAAAACAATAATATGTAAATTTGTTTACTATATGAAAACTTATCGTACACTATGCCAATTACAATACTAAGCTAGTAAATTTACACTTTAGACTTGGCAATTGAACATATTAACGTGTCGTTAAAAATGACTCTCTTATATATATATACATTATCCTGCCTTTTTCAATCTTAAAACGTCAGAATGATATATTGTATTTATTATTTTTTCTTTTGGAAGATCCTTGATGGTGCCTCTAAGTACAATGCGCCCCGGGCAATTGTTTGTATCGCCAGTACCTTGAGCCAACTCTGAGTAAAATATACAGAATCGCTGAGTCGTCGACGCATTACTGATAACAGTAGTTATCCACGATAGTACAGAAGACTTTCAAAGAAGAATAATGGAAGAAGCTAAAATAAGTATATTTTAAAAATTGTCGCCAAAGTGCTCGCGTAATGAATTTAAAAATTCAAAAATGCAGGTCTAGATAGAATTTGTTTGACGACTATTATGGAGACTTATAAATTCAGGTTTATCTTCGACCATACAGAATAATATTGAAAAAAAGATGCTAAAGACAATGTTTTACAGTGGTTAGAAGTAGATGGCGGTAACTATTTGTCAGATAGCGAAATTCAACCATATCTTTAAATATTATATAACTAACAGTTTCGTAATTTTAGTAGTATATTATAAAAGGACAGCAGGCTTCAAAAGTGCACACAAAACTTGATCTTTGAAACTTCACTGGCCTCGTATTGTACATTTATGTAACGGACTTTCGGCTTTAATGTACACTCCCTGAAACGGATTAGTCCGTCATATCGAGTTTTTACAGAACAGTGAAATGTCACGTGAAACATTCACGAACAAGTTAGTGGATCCGGTATGTGGTTACAATGTAAATTATGATTCTTTGTAAATACATTTATTTATTCCTGATGGTAGGTATTTACGCAAATATACATTTTTATGAGCGACAATGATCTCACCCCTCATTATAAGTTGTATTCGTTACTCGCATGGTTTGTTCCGCGCTTCCGGTTGTCTGTTGTTTTTTAAAATACTGCCTGTTTTACAACTATTGCCTGTTATGCCTTATTGTGCGTTAATTACGATCTTTTAAAAGAACTCATAGCCAGTGCCGGATTAGCTATATGGCAGAAGTGGTATATGCCCCGCGTTTCTGGGGGCCTCACGCCTAGAGCAAAATTGTTGAGCTTGTAAAATTTCGGTTGATATATTTGTTTTCAGATTTAGCTTTTTTACGCAAAGGATAAACTTTTAATTTTAATTTTTCTTATTAGAGCATAGACGTATGAGATACATGACCATTATATGAATTAAGGAAGATAATTTATGAGTTTATGACTAACTGGGAACTGCCTAATCACACTTCACAAGCTGGTTTCTTTTCTTTCTTGAGTGAACTTGTAAAAAATCCTATTGCCAGATGACTCTTATTTAACAATTTACCACAGAGATATTTGATATTTTAAGGAGGCAAAAGAACTTCAAATTATTGTCAGTGCTTACCTAGAGGATTTGGAAGAAAGCCTAGGCGAGGAGCTTGTTCAATTCGCTGAACTTCTTAAAACTAATGTGGCTGCTGCTATTAACAAAGAAACGCATAAGGCTCTGCAATTTTATATAGAAATAATCGTTCGAACTTACCTGTCTTTAATGATTATTAATTGAAACGGAGGACATTGTTTTTTGACATTAAAGCGTATAAAAAGTGAGTTAAGGAACATGATGGGACATCGTCTAAATTACCTCATCTTAATGAACACTGAATGTAATTTACTTAGACAAATTGATTTGTGTATTGTAATATCTAAATTTGCTCATACTAAATCGAGAAAAGTTTACTTGCAAAAGTTGTGTTTTGTTTTTTTTTATTATATGAAACCTAGGGCCTCATGGTAAAATTTGCTACAGGCTTAATTCGGTACTGGTCATATCCAACAAAAGTTGAGTTGTTAATAGAATATCGTTTAAACAATATTTAGTATCAAATGTTTTCATAAATACAATAATCATTCGATAATATTTTTAATTCCTTACTGCATTGTTGAAATCGTTGCCCAAATAAATGTCAAGATAAATTAAACCATAATAATAAATATGCTTGATAAGTTAAATTTGAAGGTTGATTTAAAAACATCGCGTGGAGATAAAATATTATATGTACGTATGACACAAAGGCGTTATATTATTTTGCATTTTTTTATTATATTGTTGGCTATAAGCTATAATGTTCTTCCGCTGAGGTTGATCCGAATCAGTGGCGTATGCAAAAATAAGTCAGCGCATACTAAATGTTCTACAGCGGCTCTTTAAGCCTAGAGATGGCTATTTATGAATCATGTTTAGTTAAAACTTCAAATAATAGTTCAACCAACGATAAATTTTGTAAAACGTATTTTTGACGCTGTATAGAGGCTGCAGTCAAGGTGTCTTGTCTGTGAAAACGAACCTCCAATGTGTAGAATACAAGGCATGCGAAATAATTGGTGACTTGATGAAGTTGTGTTGACTCGGACAATAGATACAATAGGAATGAAGAGAATGTTGAGGCCAGGGTCTACTCTGAATTGTCTTTCCTTTGACCATATCGTGTGAATTAAATGAAAACGTTTTGTATAGAAGAATAATTAATAATCATATCAGCGACAATTGTTAGATATTGGTGAATATTTATTAATACTCGTATGTAAAGAGGTAGCTTGGAGGATGATGTAAACCTTAGAGTTGGAGGATTCTAGAATTCGAACACAGGATTCATAAGAGATAAACATCTATTATCCTCTTAATTGAATATAAATTATTCTTTCAATTTCTTTTACATCCAAGATGTATCATAAATATATATGGCTATAATTTATAAAAATCGGCTATGAAAAGGAAAAAGGACGTAACCCACATAGAACAAATTGTATAGGAAGCACAAAAACGTTTTTTAATGAGTTTGCGTCAAAATCAACCTTTAAGTGCTTGAAGACTAAAACTGGTGTTTTATTTACTCACTATGATACTGATTTAGTTATTAAGCTATTTCAGAAAAACCAATAAAATTGATTGAGTGGAAGCCCTTTTTCCTGGTGTTTTAAACACAAATTCGACATTTTTAGCTTAGATAATTATGACAGAATGTGTATTAAGGTGTATAAATGGTGATTATCAAATAATAGCTATTTTAGAAAATTTTGGGTTTCGTCCTTTTTCATTTTCACAGTCGAATGATAATATAATTACTATTAAATATAATAAATACACGACTATGAAGTATTTTATATTCTTTATTTCATACAATATTACATACTAGATCTACTCGCATGTTGTTACATATTGTGATTTGACAGTCATGAATACCTAACTTATCGCTGGTTGCAGTATAAAAGGTATGCTGAATTATTTACCATGCGATGTTTGTTAAATGTGTTGATATATTAATTAGAAAAAATATATACATATAAACAATATTATTCTTAGCATTTGTCGAAAAAATTTAAGCCTAGTTCTATTTGAAATATATAAATAATTGTTTCACAGATTAGGTATAACATATAGACCATGGTTACTATTTGATTTAAAATATTTTTTTTTCAATGTTGGTTAGAAGAGGTTCATTATTCTTTTGGTCATATCACTGATATCTTGAGGAAGATTCTCCAAATTTGGTCTCTCCAAAGGGGCAAATTCATCAATAGGATTGAATTCATTTTTCGGCTCCGCCACCATATCGTTGTATGTGTAGGGTAAGTAGTTGTAGGGCATCGGTAGACGATTGGAAAACATATTTCCCATTTCCATTTCCAATGGCATGAACTCCCTCTCGTAATAGTCTTGGAACATCTGTGATAGGAAAGAAGATGATTAAGAATCAACTCAAAGATATAACAATAGTAATGAGGCCTATAAACAGGGTCGCGCCGTACTAATGTACATATTTCACTTCGCATAAGAGCGCCTGAATATGATGAGCGCCTTTTTATAAAAATATTTTTAAGAAATCGCCACTACTTTGTACGTGAAATGATATTTGCATAATTAATACAAGTATGTATAATAAAATATACAAACAATTTGTAAAGAACACTTGAGCGCAAGGGCCTTTATTATTCACAGCGTGGCAATGCATATAAAGCCAATTATCAAACAAAATAAAATAAATGTATACCGATTCGATTCGCTAGGAAGTGATAACCGTTTGAATACGCCCCTGGATTTACTTATGCACGTGAGAAATTCTTCAATTACATTGGAAATATTGACATTTATATATGTACTATGGAAAGGAAAAAGGACGTTTTGTTTGGATAATCACAAGGTATACAACTTAATACACGTTTTATCAAAAAACTGTATGCTGAAAATGCCAGATAATTATCTAAAGTTTGGCTTTATAGTAAAAAGAGGACCTGTAAAATTTGCGACCAGGAAAAATTACTTTCACCAAATTTTGTTGATTTTATTTGAATAACATCAAGTTAATATCTCCCCGGTAGCGTAGTTGGTAGCGTGCGCGCCTAGCAATCCGGGGAATGTCGGTTCGAATTCCCATCTGTCGGATTTTAAATATTCCAAAATATAAAGCTGGATGCCGATTGCGTTGAGTAATTGTCTGACAAACCATTATCGTAAAAAATAATCTGTCAAGACGTCTTCACCTTGTGGAGATTCATATACTCCTCATTCGGGGTGGATATCTTCACACTGTGAAGATCCATATGCTCCACGTTGGAAGCGAACATCGTATAAAAAATATATTGATTTTAGTAAATAATACACCAGTTTTAGTTTTAGCCTAGTGCATGTTTTGACTTTAGTCCAAAATCGTTACATAAACGTTTTTTGTGTCTTCTGTAGAATTTGTTCTGTGTGGGTTACGTCCTTTTTCCTTTTTAAATTCGATATATATAGCAATTTTCACTGTGTTAAAATTTAAGAAATAAGTTATTTTATTATAAAAAATACTTGTTCAAAATTCTCCTTTACATTTTAACATATCGGAATAAGTTCCCTTTGGAAATATCCCCCTCAATTATGAAATGGTATACAATTGAATAACGCGTAGAAATTATAAAAAAATCACTTTAAAACGTCGAAAAATATGTGAAGGTGATTTTTGAGTATTTTGAGTAAGATATTAATGATATGGTTTACTAGCATTGGGTATAAATATTCATTCATTATTATTGGCCGTTCTGAATTTCGCCGTGCGGACGCTTGGATAATTTTAGCGAATGCTTGGATCTAAAAACATACATAAATATACATTAAGCGGATAATACAAACACGGCTTATGGATTCGCAAATTTGAAGGGTACGCTCTCCGTCGTGAATTTTTTTTTTTTATACCATGTTCGCTCCCAACGTGGAGCATATGGATCTAC
>JAGVSQ010005942.1:0-17006 GCA_022683975.1 Rhyacophila evoluta
CGAGATAAATCATTTGCCCAATACTATCATTGCTTTAATTTTGAAAAATATTTATAAAAAAAAAAACGCACAGAAATAATAGAAAGTAAATTAATACACATTTGAAAAAATCTGTTTGTCAATAAATATAGGTATTTTTGTAAAAATATTATGGCGCTTAAATTATGAGTAGTATTATAGTGAAATTGTGTACACGCCGAAATTTTTTACCGACGGTGCCTCATTACATAGCGTACATTAAAAAATAAGCCATAAAGATTTCGAAAAAAGTCAGAGAAACGTAGATAATTATATAATATAAAGCTTTGCTGTGATATGACATTTTTAAGTTAAATTCAAAAATAGATCTATATCTATTTCTTTATAGTATACCTAAATATTAAAAAAAATGTTTCCTCTGCTTTTATATAGAGTTATTAATTTTGTAACATTTTTCTGCTAATAGAAAAATAAATCATTTTTGTAATATCATACTTATAACTCTAGAGTATTCAATATAACTGTTCAATATTTTTTACCAAGTCTTATTGAGTACAATATAAAAAATATTTTATTCATCTTAAAGTTTTCTTTAGTTTTTGTTAAAATATTAGATAAATATTAAAACAATCCTGCTGTTAAAATTTTCTTAGTTAAAACTATCGGTTCACTAAATTATTAATTAGCAAACTTCCATTAATTATTGTAATATGTCCACATATATTGCGCCAAAAAATAACTCTCAATTAAAAATATATTAAATTTCTCTATAAAGTGGTTTATTATATATAAAATTGAGCTCAAAAAATCTGTTATAAATGTATCAAAATACAATACATAACGTAAGACAAAGTAAAATGGAAAATGTATCCAGATACATTTTACAGTTATTGTAATAAAGTATTTTTTTTTTAAATTAGGTGTAAAATTTCTTTGCCATATTTCATAAAAAATTAATGCATAATAATTCTTGAAAAATAATGAAATTGTTTTTAAAGCTTTGAGATAGCTGTTTTCAAAATATTTTCCCTGTAAATAAAACTTTCAAGATAAATATTTCGTGACATAATTTAAAATTCATAGATTCTGCAATGTACCTTCCTTAGATACCCTTTCTGCGCCTTCATGCATCTTTTAGGAGTATCCTCAGACCGTGCATATTGTTTCAGTTTTTGTGAACGGTTGCAATTAACCGACCCTTTTCTTTCGTCGGAACTATTATAGGGTAGATACGATGACAAAACCCTTTCATGTCTCAGTGGCGTATAAATTACTCATAACTAAAATCAATAATTAAATCTATAAAATGAAATATCTTCGTTTGTTATAGTAATGAAAAATACTAACAACAGTCGTGTTACGCTTATCTTTTTATAAATATAACGTACAGTGAATATGAAAGGTAATTAATATTAAAACAAAATTTCAATGAAAATAACTATAAATATTTTTTTGTAACTAATTTATTGCTAGATTTCTAAAATTTAAAAAAAATATTCTAGAAGCTAAACGATTAAGTTGAGAATTTTTTTTTACCAATTTGTTATTTAAATTATCAGAAATTAGGTGAGACTAGGTTTTTCTGGTAGATTAGTTTCGTTTACTTGGGTGGTTTTCCATCATATATTCTTCTTCTTCTTCCATATACGCTCTCTAAGTGCAGCATATAAGTGCCGCCGAATCCCAGGTCATACTTGCATCCCGTAACTCTGGCGAATACATTTTATAGATAGTATTTAGCGCCCTTCCAGGATGCCGACGACCAGTCGGCTTAAAGAATAGGCAGGTCAGATTCAGACTCTCTTGAGGCATCCACAATATGTGGCTACTTCACTTTGTCAGTGATAAATGGCTGCATGGTCCATTCTCTTATCTTTTCATTTCGAACAAAGTCATACCACCGCATGCCCAGAATCCATCACAAGCACCTGTTCTCAATGCTTAGAATACGGTTGTTTTGGGTCTTTTTTGGGTGTCACGTTTCACAACCGTAGAGCAGCACTGACATTATATATATGTGTGTAAATATATATTTCAAAAAGTTATTGATTTTAGTACTCTGCGCTTTTTTAATATGGTTTATTATGGATTTTACAATATATTGTAGGTTCTATAATAATATTCGTTTCAATTCATTAAACTCATGTTATTATTTTGCAAAAAAGCGGCAGAGTGTTGGACTAAGATACACGACAATTTATATTGGATTGAACTAGTATCAGAAAGTCATAGACAGTGTTTTGGTAATAGTACGATTGTGGAATTGCGAATATTTGACCCAAAAGTCTCAAAGAAGGTTCAACTACTATACTATAAGTAGCACGTATCTTATATTTTATTAAATAAGATGTTAAAATTACTTTTTCTGGAATGGAAAATTAACTTCACATACTAAACATTCTTAAACGACGCCACTGGTTTTCGGATATTATTAGAAAGGGATGAAATAGTGGTTACCGTTGGCAAAAAGCTTGCACATATTATTTTGAAGGTAAATTGACTGAAGAAAGTGTTCATGGTATAAATACTTAATGTACACTCTAAGAGATGGCTTATAAATATTCTCGAAATGATCATATTCATATTTTCAAAGATTGTTACACGTAATTGGCGCTATGAGTCACATTAAACAGACGATATTTACGGTTATTGACTAAAATTTACAATGTTATGATATTAGAACATAGTAGATTATTTCATTAAAATATTAATAAATTATTTATTATATGAGGTAAACGTATTCTACTGTGTTACAGTTAAAAGAAAATGTTTTGATTATTTGAATTATAGTAAGCACGTAACATGTTTTTCAAGTAAAAATCATAAAAGAGTTGGGTTAGTTAAGAAAAAAATTGAAATATTTTTTACAATCATATAAATTTAAACATAAAACACACCTCTAGATTGAGTTTTCAGAATTTGATTTGCTTCTTTAACAAGATAAAGCTATCGATAACTTAAATATTCTACTAGTTAACTTGTTCGGCAAAATTTTGTGTAAAATAATTTAACACAAAGTAAATAGATTTGTAAGTATTCCAAAATTTTAGACCTCTGTTAAGTTTACTTTTCTTAATTGGTTTCAAGTTAATATTTGATATATAATTTAGATTTAAATTATAAAATATTATCGATAAAATATATATATATATGTGCATAAACATTATGTTTTCTGATGGCATTAGAATTCAGATTGAAAATTAACAAACACTGATTCTGAGGTAGGTATCATTGAAATAAAAATCTACCTATACTATAATTACGTAAATCAAGTATACATGTCTTAATATTAATTTCTGTGTTAGTGTGAGCACTTCAATGTGTGCGCAGATTTCATGTGAGCACTTGTCATGCGTGCAGTTGTCTGGTTACCAGGATATATAATATTTCGAAATTTAAATACTTTAAGTTGACTCAGTTTTGATTTTTTGGCGTTTGAGCCTTTTTATAATTCAACGTTTCACATATTATACATGTCGCCTCACCTGAGCGTGGTGAGTTATCTGCGTAGACATTATATTATATTTCACGTTATCTGCCGATATGGCATCGGCACGCGTAGGTTTTTTCATGATTTCTCCAAGGGAAACGTTCATTTGTCACCGATATTATGTTTTGCGTCAGACGGGGTGACGTCGTTAATCTTCGCTCTGCCGGGGAGGCTCCAACCCATATTATGAGATCAAAGCTTCGTCATTCATCAAACTCGGCACGTATCGTGACGTATGTACGCGATATTGCCTGCGGCCTAACTAAACTCTGGCATTCTCGCATGTTGGCGGAATAAATACTGTAATATTTGACAGAGCTTTGGGCGTAAATTTTACCAGACGTCAGAACTTCAAATGGATCCGAGCCGACATACCGAAGATATTTTGTACTACCTGAAAACTAATTTTTACCCAGGTCGAACTTGCGTAAATTTCAACAACCAACTAAATGTCAATTAATATCCCCCATTATAATCACGTTTATTATTTTTACCTTTACCACATTTATGTGCGTGGCAACCTGGCTCTTGTGTGATTTCTAAAATAAGCTCTTGATTAAACTATGCAAATGCCTTAAAGAAATTATTCAGTTATCATATTAATGTCAGGCAGTTGCCCAACTCAATGAGCATCATCCAGTCCTGCAAATCCAAAAATGATGAAGATGTTAGAATCAAAACAGCATTCCCCGGATGCGAGTCGCGGACGCTGAGCTCTCGGCCTTCAAGCAGATCAATTAATTTGATCTGAAAATCATGGTATACCGCTATTTTCAAATCTTTTATTAACCATATCTATTGCCTAAGTGGCGCATATGGCCGCCGCATGAATCCTGCAGAATTCTCTGTCACCAACTAGTCGCTTTGTATCTCCCCATGTCATACTACTTTTGCTTAATTCAGCATCCCTTACTTTCAAATAATAATAAACTATTTTTTAGGAAAATTGTTTATCAGCTAACCGTTCAACTAATTTCACATCCAGTTTTGCGTTTTTAAAAATTCTTATACGGCATTGGTATAATTTTTTGTCACAATTTTTATGTATTTTTGTCGTATTGCGTTAAAATATTGAGAAATGTATTATATACTACCCTATTATACTCGAAGCGTAATATGTATCGTTATAAATCTCTAAGGGATCTTTAAGGATCCTTTGTTGCCATGTTGAAAAAATAATATCAAAAAGGTTTAATGTTGCAAGTTAATCCATGCACCATTAGTTACACTCACGACTGCCCGTCATACGATATAGTATAATACATCGCCCAGTGGCGTGACTTGTCATCAAAGGCACAGTGCTTCCGCAGCGGCCATCCCGAAAAGGACACCGTCTCTCGTCACGCCTTGGAGGCAGCGCGGCGTTTGTTTTCCACTTAATTTTCATCACGGAGCAGACTCGTCCGCCCGTCCGCCTCACTCGACTCGCTTCCGGTAGGCTCTCACACTTTGTCCCTCCAACCCTACGCTGCCGCTGAGGGGCTAAAATGCACCACATTTTAATCTATTTTAAGTATTGAAGACAACCTAAATTGACATAAGAATCATACAAAGTCACCGTGAATATGGTATACCGACTCTAAGTGAATATTCAATGCACAACATTATATAAAATTTATAATAATGTTATATGTATTTTTTGACATTGGGCTAGTTCTATAAACATTATTCATTGCTACTTTTGAGTACTATTAGACCTAATTGCGAGTGAAAAATCTTATAAAAATAAAAATGCATGTAATCTTTTCACAATTTTTATATTTACGAGAAAATATCTCAGTCATCGAAGTTGTTCTTGAAAATATTCAATACACGAAGAAATATAAAGAGCCGTCATATATTTTTTTCTAAAACAAGCCAATCTTATTGAGCTCAACATTATATGCTTTATTTAATTACTAGTATCAGTTGTTGTCACGGTGATGCTATTTTTAGTATACTTGAGTATTTTGGTTGGCCAGTAGGCCCAGATCTCCACATTGTTGGATACTATCTATTGGACATCTATTTCCGAATATTTGTTTTTTAATCACTATTTAGTTACGGAATTCTTAGCATTACACAAGGTAATAAGCTAAATTCCATTTAAGATATACTTTCACGTACAAATAATTAGGTACAGTTTCAGTTTTCTAAAAAATGTATGTAATATAAATCTTACGTCCCACAGCTGGATCAAGATTTTTATGAATTCGAACATGCAGGACTGTGTACTGAATGGATTAAGTATCTCTCGTGAAGAATATATACGTTCATCTCATTGAATTCACTGTGGAGATCTATATTTATATGCTTCTCTCTCGGAGTGGACTTGTTTGAGTGGACATGTGGAGTGTTTTTTTTATTTGTAAATTGTTATGGTAACTAGCACATGCTTAATAAAATTTCCATCAATATGCGGGTTAAAAGTCGTTGTTTTGTTATATCACTAAAAATCGCCTATTTGCCTTTGTCTTCGCCACTTTCCCGTCTCTTTTTGGCCGGTCGTTATTTGGAAACGCCGTCCCTCTCCTGTAGCGGTAGCTGTCGGAATGTGGTGTAGCGTTTTTTTTACGATGTGACGTTTGTTTTTTTTTTATTTCATTTCAAAAACGGAACAAAAACCATTAGTTTTTCGCGCGCAGTGAAAAAATAAACTGACTGACATTGTTTTTTTGGCGAATCGAGATCAAGTTGTCCTAACACTGAGCTTTGACATTCTACTATTGTAACTTTCCCCCGTTGATTGTTTCTATTTTGTTTTTACGATATATCTGTTGAAAACGTGCGATGTAAAAATGACGTCGTAAAATGTTGATGATGTCAATTTTTCGGCTTCATTTATGTGAAATTTTTGTTATTCTTATGATTGGTGTGTTTTATTAACCATTTTTCACACTCGCGTAATGTTATTGCGAAAAGTGATGCAAACAAGTAGAGAAACGTTATATACAACAATTAATCTGCTTTTTACACACAATATTGTTTCTTTTTTCAAATGCCATTGGTAAAAAATACAATCATTTTAATTACACATAATCATACAACAGCCATACAGTATATCGGTGCTTTCATGGCAAAACCACTTATCAGAAAATTGAGTTTTTAATGCCACTATATCAAAATAACTTTTCTATATTAGCAGGCAAAAGCATGGACCAATAAGATTAATAGGAATCACTTTAGCTATTTTTATGACACGTAAAAAATGTGTATGAATGATATTAATATCAACAACGTATTTTCATTGTAATTTCAAAATAATTCGTTCATTATTAAAAATTGCACAAATATACTATTTTGTTTTTTTAATCAGTTGTGTTTTTTCTTTCTTCTGGACGATGGAATATATTCTGCTGAGTGGTTTTGCCGTGGAAGCGACAATATTGCTTTACTTCATTGTTAGCGATACATTGAATGCTATAGCATAATTAACAATTAAAATATGGTTTGATTTATTCACCTGTCAAAATTTAAAAATAATGTAAGCCTAAAATAGTTTGTTCTACAAAATTTATTCTTCATCGAAGTTGTCCATGTAAAAGAGCTCATGTGTAGTAATTATTAATAAATAAATTATAAATATAACGATTGGATATTTTTTAAACGTGGGCATTTTTTTTTTGTATTTTAATCACATATTCGTTTATTGCTTTCAAATAGCACGTGGACTACTAACCTTGTGGAGTGTGTAGTGTATTCTAGGGGCTCGACAAGTATTTTCTAATTGGTATCCTATAACAGTTGTAAAGTTATATATTAAATGAATTGATTTTTGAAAATTTGAGAAAGCTTACGTTCAAATATGTAAAAGACACACTGAAGAAAAACACCGTCGACTATCAAAATTATAATGTAGAACGTGTGTGGTCAGATTTATGAAATAATATTTTGCGCATTTTCTATTACTACGGATTGTATATCTAATTTATGGAGCCAAATGTTATAATAATTCAATGTCGCCTCATACGCAAAGTTGATACACTTCCTTTAAAATAGTTGACCATCTTGAAGCTTGAAAGAAGACACGATGCTGGTGGATGACTGTTTTGCCGAATGGAATTGAATCCAATCTGCGAGTTGATGTAAGCCTAAGCAATTCAAAAGGCTTAAACCGTAGGAGACTAGAACAGTTTGCTCGAAAAATTGTGTAGGTATTTTTATAAAATTCAGTGTCAGTGTATCCACAATAGAATTTATTCGCTACTGTACCAATAAAACCTATTTAAAATTCGCATCGAAGAAACGGTGCAAAACTTTAACCGCGATAGAATTTAAATATTTTTCATTTGTTTGAGAAGTCAAAGTCGACCCTCGGGGCTAGTTGCTCCAGGGGCGAACGTCTGCCAACACGGAGAGATAGAGAGAGAGAGAGAGGCTAGAAATAACTCAATCAAAACTTTGGTTAATTCGAATTTATATTTTCGATCGTCGAGCGAGGGAGAAGGCGCCATTGTGCATGCGGAATTCAACAAGTTGGCAATACCATCCCAGATTAAAGCGAAATTTGATTGACGTTGTCTAAATTAAAATTAATAAGTACCCACCTATTTCTGGATGATCTGCTATTTTCACCGCGCTTGTCAAACTGGTTAATAACAACGATAAAAAGATTTTCTTTGACGTTTTTAAAGCATCTATCTATTTCTCGTATACTTATACCTTACTATTATACATTTTGTATTAACTATCTATCATTAAAATGATTATGAGTTTATTGATTTGATATTGATAATGTATCATAGTTGAATTGGTATTGAAACATTCACTAAAAGTGAAATAGAACAATTATTTTAATTAGATAATGATTCTTGCGTAAAACCCGCCTAGGTTTCACGAAATTAACTAACAATATATCTTTATTGAAATGGAAGATTGAATTGTCACCAATTTATGTCATTGATCGATTATAATGATTATACCTAACCTAATTTACACCTTTTCCATGTCCATATATTATGTGTATATTATAGATACATATATACCCCACAGCGTAGTTGGTAGCGTGCGCGTCTACCATTTCAGAGAATGCGGGTTCGATTTCCCATCTGTCGGGTTTTAAAAATTTAAAAATGCAGAACTGGATGCCCATTGGGTTGAGATATTGTCTGACAAACAATTTTCGTGAAAAATAATCTGTCAAGACGTCTTCACATTGCGGAGATCCATATACTCCACTTTCCGAGTGGATATCTTCACACTGTGTAGATCCATATGCTCTAGTTTGGGAGCAAACATGGTATTAAAAAAAATATTATGTAATTTGTTTATCCCATTAAGTCATTTCGTAGAAAGAAGAAAAAATAATAATAAAAATTATAACTATTATTATAAGAGTCGATTTACATTTTGCAGTAGCCGTAGTTTGGCAGTGTTTTTAGTTTAAATACCTTATACTATTTTGTGTTTTTTCGTTGGTAACAAAAACTATCCACGAGCTTGTTGGCGGTCGCTGAACTGTGTTTTATGTTTTTTTAAATCGGTTGCCATTTTATCTGTAATAATTTGAACAGTATTTTTTACGTATGGAAAATAGAGATTCGAAAGTTATGAATGAAAAATAATCAAAATTATATTCGCTTTATTTTTTTTCGCAGGCAGAAAATATGAAACTGAAATGAGAAATTCGGCAGAAATACGATAAGAGGCAGAGCAAAATTTTCCGAAACTTTGTGATTTATAAATTATTTGAATGTACCATATTTCTATAATTTAAAAATTGTTTCTCCTTTGAATATGCGGAAGTATACTTCGATCACACGACTCTTGGAAACGATCACCTGAGGCCTGATCGTTTAGAAAACGGCTATTAAAAGAAGAAGAAGTAGGAAAAACGGAGATTATCATGAAAAGTTTATCTCGGGAGGGACTGTTACGTTTCAAGTCAACCAAGTTGCTTAATCGATTCCATACTCGGACCGGATGGTTTAAAAAGTTATAAAAAGAGAAAGCGGAAGTTTGTTTTTTTGGTTCTTTTCTGAAAGCTTAAACCTTACCTTCTGGCGTTTCAGTCAGAAAGATTATTCTTTTTAGAGCTATGCGAAAAGTTATTATGGAGTTTTTCGGTTTTGTGATTCTGGTAAAGCTGCGCGGAAAAGAAATGCCATGTGTCTTTTGTTACTCTCGCGGAGATACCGTTTCAGATAATGTGCTCGTAAAGAGAGATGAATGGTGGTCCTTTCTCCTTCTTCCCTCTTGTAATTATATCCATCGCGAGATAAAATGATTTGCTCCTTTTGCGACTTCTTGCCTCTCGCGGTTCGCGCAGTTTTAAAACGAAACTTTGACCGTGTTCTTTGAATATATTAGTGTTTTATTTTTGCGAAAGTTGAAACGGCTGGCGGAGATATTTTATTTTAAATCTTCAAAGAGAGTTATTGTAACTACTGTAAATTTTGCCATTAAATTTGAATTATTGTATCTTAAATGCTACTTAATGTCGACTTATTATATTAGTAAGATTTATATTAATGTTTTATTATTATGTAATGAAATAAATGTTTTTCCTCCTTTCATTTATTTATAGTAAAACATATTAGTCTTACCGGACTGATTAACAACTATATATAATGCAATATTAATAGAAATAAATTATAGTAACGATTGCTGTTTCGTTCGCTCGGAAAGTGGAGCATATGGATCTATACAGTGTGAAGATGTCCGTTCCGAAAGTGGAGTATTTGTATTTCCGCAATGTGAAGAAATGTCTTGCCAGATTCTTTTTCACTCGAATTGATTGTCAGACAATTGCTCAAGCCAACAAGCATCCAATCCTGCATTTTAGACTTTTTAAATTCTAAAGATGCTAGAATCGTACTTGCAGTCTCTGGATGCTAGGAGCGTACAATAGCCTACCTACGCTGCCGTTTTAAGTATCACATTTTTGTTGCTGTATTGGTACACTTGTCCATGATGTATTTTGAAATTGGTAGTCATTTTGGATGCTTACTTGGCTTTTGAAAAAGTTTCACGTGTTTTTTTGCGCTCGGTAAGTTTCACTTGTGAAAAAAATGGATTAAAAAGTTTGAAAAAAGAATATGAACTTTTGAAATAGAATACAATACAGGACTGTATTAGAAATGTTGCATATCACTTTCGGCGAGTATTCTATTAATAAAACAAGCGTATATGTATGTTATAGTTTTTTCAATACAAAAATGCTCCCTAGTATTGTATATCTTAGATTCTAAAAATATACCTTAGTCGAACATTGAAAGAGATTCTTTTCACTTCCTTTTCGGTTCATCAAATTAGGCAAGCCCTTTCGCCGAGGAATTTAACGTAAGGCGCCACATTCTCCCGCATTTATTAGCATCGAGCACGTGATGTGGATGTTTCCGTCATAGTATGTGGATTAGCCGCCATTGTGGAAAATTGGTACCTTTATCAGTGGATGCGAACAAATTGGAATTGGCGAATCTATTTGTAGTGAGCATAGCAATCAATGATCATATTTAACAGTTCACCGATAAATAGTGTATTTTTGCCTTTCATATTGGTCGAATACATCTATTGTATTACCCATGGTATATTCATTTTTAAATATATTGTAGACTCATGCAATTTTCTTTTTCTTCTTTTGTTACATGCACTACATATGTGGAGCACATGGCTGCCGTTTTTCATTATTTATCAAATTGCATCCTCCTAGTTCATATTATCATTCCTGATTTCCACGGAATACATCTTACAAATGGTACCTGTACCCCACCGGGTCAGATGAATAGACAAGCGGGATTCAAAATTTCTAAAGTCATCCTCACCACGTGTCTCAGCCAATTCACGTTTTTTTTTTAAATAATTAAAATCATTAAAAACATACGTGACATATTTTTGAATTTATACCACAAGGTATGCTTTCTTGACCAAATAAGTCTTCATTTTTCATTTAATTATTTTTTTATTTCACCACACTTAAGTTCATAGCAGCTTAAGTCTTGGGTAATTTATATTTGCTCTCAAGACATTCTCGTCGAATAAAGTAGATCGCTTTTCAATATCAGAGCTTCGAGATATGCCTGGTTAGTACCAGGTGAACATGAATAGTACATAGTGACGAATAATTTTTGACGTAAACTCGTTTCAGTAAATTATAACATTAGTGACAGCAGAAAGTATTTGATAGTCGGATGTTAATAGTTGTCGACAGCTTTCCAGTATGAAGTTATATAATTTATAATAATTATTGAACATTTTTAAACAATAAAAATAATGAAACAAATAGAAGTACAAATAAAGAAGAAAATATAATGATAGATAATAAAATAAAAAAGACGCAATATTCAACAAAGTATAGCTGTCAACTATTGCAGAGTACTTTTCTTAGCATTGGATACTGAAAGATCATTTTCTTTACTTGTCCAATAAAACTGTTATATTCTTTACGTTTCTAATAAAACGGTTATACTGCATATATGTTATAGATCGGGCGTTGACTTTCACTGGTTTAGATGTGGTATACCCAAGAAGCCTTCGAACACGGCGGCAGGGCGGGGGTTGGGCGGGCGACATGTGGCCTCGCGTGCGGACCGCCTGAATGGAGAACTTTGCTTGTTTTTTTACAGCCATTGTTAAAGGCCTGACTGATGAGACATCCATTCTTGGTTACGACCTCACCGTGTTGTTTGCCGTTACGCACATTCTCGATTTCATCGGCGATTTTTTCGAACTACCCTCTGATTTTACGCCGATTCTCTCACAGCACGGCCACCCTCCGCTGATAAGGAATCGTGATATATTATCGACAACGCAACCCCGGCTCACTGTCAAGTATAGTTACTTAAAATATAATCCATAATGATCTTAAATATTAATATCAATAAACTATTTATGAGTTCAAACTGTGATTTGCGGCCACACTGTAATTTATTTAAATTTGATATCGTTCATAATAAAACAAAACCTCGTATTTCATACAGCATATATTTTACAAGAGATGAAAAAAAACTGTTTGATCACTATTATTACTCAAAAATTGATGTATAAAATAATTGCGTCGCAAACATAATAATAAAAAACATTTTTTTAGAGTAGTAAAAATACTAAGTCGATTGATAGATGTCGCGGCGACAGAGCAACGGCGACAAAACCACAAAAACAGAGATGCAAAATAGCTATAGATATCTGAGTGAGTAAGTGAGCGATTTGCTGTGACTGACGCGCTGCCGAACTTGTTCAATTGCTCATTCGCCTATTTGTAGTTATTTTAAATCTCTGTCACAGTCTTTCTGTTATCATCACCGCGTTCTTAGATGTACTAATAGTGTCAGAGAGATTCATTTTTATACTGTTGTGTGCTATATTGAGGTATTTCTTTTGTCGTGTGCGATATGTATCGCTGTATTGACACCACACAATTTGTTTTACAGCATATTCAAACTTGATGGGTCTTAATTTCTTATGTCGGTATTTTAGTCATTATTTTTTTTATGTGTTATCTATATTTACGGGTATACTATATTTTAATTAACTACGACACGCACTTTAATTTCTGAAATATGCCTCGGTATCCCTTTTAGTGATAGTTTATACAAAAGTATTTTAGTATATATAGCGTCAGAAGTGGTCCAATGGTATGAAGTGTATAAATTTAGCATAATGTATTTTATTGCAATATAAAATATGATATATAGGACTTCAATAAATAAATGATACACCCTGAAATCGGATATACAATAATACAATTGTAGGGATACTTTTCTTCGAATTTTTGTTCTGAATATTGTCATAAAACTAACAATTTAACGACTAACTCTAAACATCCTTGAAAAGGAGACAGTGGCAATAAAAGTCCTTATAGATTCTGTCCGTGTTCAAAATGATATAAAATATATTAATATTCTTTTTCCCGTCGACCCAAAAGGCTCTTATAAGGGGTAAGCAGGGGCGGAGTTAGGTAGGCGGCGACCATCGCTGCCTCTGTGGGCGCCGTAAAGCCGTTTTATTTTCATATCTGCTGGTGTTTCAATAGCTTTTCGACCTTCGATGCGAATGGGGTGGACGGAGATGGGGGCGGGGGTCGAATAAACTTCCATCGTTTGTTTTAGCCTACTGGCGCCACGGGCCATCGGGGCATTTGCATATTATTTGTACAGGTATCGATAATAACGAAATTTTCGTGGCATACTATTATCTTAATTGAACGCACATTATTTTGCCAATGCTCAATACTATCATGCCCATAATATCTGATAATGACTGTTCCCCGTTTTCCTTCGGGATTGGTAGGGTTATTATTAAATTTTAGAACACTATAGCTTTGTTACTTCTTTATAAGTTTTATATTCCATAATTCCAATGTAACTAACAGTCCTTGTGTCTGGAATGACTTGAAACATGATACAATACTCATTCAACTTTGAGATTCTATAATATGTTTTTGTTAATCCAAAAATGCAACCTATGGATGTCCTTAATTGAAAGACTATCAATGACAGTCGATTGGTTATTTTTGAAATACACATATAACAGAGGTATTTTAATCTACGGCTTCTGATATCATATCAATATTCATATCTTGACTCTTTTACGCAAGAACTGGTTATCAGACTCAACCCAATGTGGGTGTCCTGCATTTTCGGATTTTTGGTCAAGTTTGGAAACTCCTGAATGGATTATCTGTAAAATAATTATTGCTTTTCATAGCTTTAATGTATTCATATATATATTTCAAATATATCACAATTTTCCGCAATCTCGTATCACTCAATGTTGGTCAATTAAAAAATATTCAGTTAAAAATGCAAAAAAAAATTACACCTATTTTCCATTAAAATTTATCTCAAAATGTACAAAATATGTAAAATAAACACTGAGAGAATAAAGTTTATCATGGCCGGAAAACTTTTTTTTTCAGTTGTGGTATTATACGCGGCTGTAGAAAAGTTGCAACGAATATGTTCAACACCGTTAGTAACAGTAAAATTATCGTTAAACAATGATATCGAGCACTTTTCATATCACTTTTAGGGAAGTGTTTTGTTTAGTTTACGTCTTTAACTTATAATTAACTGGAGCTTTTAGCTTACTTGTATTCAACAAAGCATCATCATTCGACACAGTCAAAACATATTGATTTTTTATTCTGCCAACTACCTCAAACGCGTGACTTTCAGTGTTTTACATTTAGCATAGCGTTTGTTCGTTGGCAATGGGTCGAATTAATATAAGAAATCTATAATATTAGTAATAGTAATATGATATTTAAAAAATTGAACTTTAAGAAAACTCCATGGATGGTAGTATGAGTTTAAAACATTTTACTTACCCTGTATTATGATATGTTATTTTATTTTGCGTATGTATTTATTTCTTCCTTCTAGCGCTTATACAAGGGCGTATAAACTATTATTCTTTGTTATCTGTTTGCAAGATTTATGGAGTGGGGGCGGTGTTTTATTTTGTGTACGTCTGTTTTTTTTTTAGTTTGAAAAGTTCGATCGAAGCCTTATTCCGCTGCCTTCATGTTTTTTTCGTATCTGCGAGTGACGTTCGTAATTATAGCGAATGTTTATACGGTGACCATTTTGGTTTTGTATTTCGCCTTTTTCTTTTACCAATTTTGCACGTTTCTTCAGTTACTTAGTTATAGTCATACGATAAGTGAGAAATATTTTCTTTTCAGCTCTCCCTAGTAAAAAAATGTAGTACTATGTATTAATAATAAAAAGGTCTTTTTATGATACTACGGACTAAATTACAGGGCGCTCAAAGTTATTTATACCCCAGTATACGCTCGAGAGGTTAATTCATAACGCAATATTTTTTATTTATTTATTAACAACACCAATATGTATAGATATTAAACGGTGAATGTTCTGAAATATTAAGAAAATCGGTTGAATTACTTAGTATATCGCCACATATGAAAGTTTACATTTTTTTTTTGCATAATATCCGCTCCAAAAGTAGGACGTATGGATTTACACGTATGAAGATACCCGCTTAAAAAATGAAACATACGGATTTCCGCAATGTTAAGAAATGTCTTGATAAAATATTTTAGTTTATTTAGAGAATCGGTTGTCAGGAAATTGCTCAACTGAATAACTATTACGCCCTGTATTTTAAGATTTAAAAAAAAATCATATATGTGAGAATCGAATCGGCAATGCCCGGATCCAAGGCGCGCACGATAATCTCTCGGCTACCGGGGAGACAAGATTGCTTAATAAATCTTAAAATAAACTTTAAATCCTTAAATAAAAAAATTGTTTAAATCCAGCAATGTGATATTAAAAAAAAATCAAAGCGGACACTATTTTCTGAACCAATAAAGTCTGAAATAAGTTTTTCATTTAATCTAGTCTATGTAAACGACTGTTATGTTTTAGTTTATAAGTAAACTGAAATTGTTTACTGTATACAAAACTTGGTGTATTAAGTAGTGAAAAGATCAAACACATTTTCAATGGTCTCCATCTGTTTAAGTTCGTATATTGATGTGTTTTTATAAGCTCCCCGTAAATATTACAGGTCAACTTAAGCTATTATAAAGAGACTAGTCTGACTGCGGTCAAAGATGTTGATGTTGCGAAAACGGGAATGAATTTTGAAAGACGGTCGAATTTCTTTGGAGATTCTGCTAACGAAGGACGAACTTCAGAATCGGATAAGGCTACGAGTTCGGACTTAAGTCCATTTTCGATAGGTAAACGCTAATACTTTAATGTAATGTTGTAAACATTTATAACACATACTAACACGCGAAAGACATATATATTTTGGAATATTGTTGACGTAAATAATACTGAAGTATCAAATATTAATACGAAAATACCTACAGTGAGTTTTCACAGTGATTTGAGGAATTGCTGTACAATAAGAAAAAAGATGAAAGCAAGTAAATAATAATAATATAATAATAAAAAATGGTAAAGTCAAGGACTTGGAAAACTTCTAGCATGTATTAAAAACCTTTTTAAATACGCACGTAATACCATACATACAGTATTGCTGCCGTATCACACCGCAATATAAATTGATAAAACAAATATCGCTCGTGTTAAAGTAATGCACCTCATATATAAATAGTATACCACACGGCAACTACATATTATAATTTACTGAAGATAAAAAAATCACTGCATAAAATTACAAATGTTTTATGTAAATGTGACTAGTAAATTAATCAATACTCTTAAATAGTGAGATTAACAATACGGAATTTTACGCAATGGTATTGACTATAGACAGCTTTTTTCATCTCTTGTCTTCATTTTTTTCTGTGTATTATATACGAAGAATTACTTAGTCATAAGCGATATGCATATTTTCTTCTACTTCTTGATTGCCAAACTCAATATTGGTCCTGACCTACTTCAGTGTCCGCTTTCATCCGTATCTGTTCAAAATCGCTTTCTCATAATACTTAAATCCAACTTCTGAATATTAAAAAAAAAAAATCTTGTAAAACGTGCAAAAAATAATATATTTTTATTTAAAAAGTTGCATTTATTTTGTTTTCTGCTTATTCATTTCCAGTTAAAAACTGTTATATATTTTTTTTTAAAAAGCAATATTTTGTAAAAAATACGTAATTTTATGTATAGTTAAGTCG
>JAGVSQ010005943.1:0-17005 GCA_022683975.1 Rhyacophila evoluta
TGTAGATTGAAATTTATTTAAATTAATAATAAAAATGTGCATTAAAATTAATAAGTATTATAAATCTAAAAGTTTTGTATGTATGTTGAATAGGTGCGAGTTGGTTCCATTCGGATGAGCTAGATCCCAACATGTGTGGAACTTCAACTGTGATACCCCGCCCTGATAAGTTGCATGGCATCGTCTGCATTAAACAGCTGGAAAAGGATGCTGTTAGTATTTCATATATTAAAAACTACTACTTGATTAACAACAAATACTATAGTTTTGTGCATATTGTTGGTTCCAGTTAAGGGGACCTTGTTTATTGGACGGAATTCGGTTTTTAATGATAATTTATAATCTCTAAAGGAATAATTGATATTAAAAAGATCATTGTCATTTAATTGCAATGGGTTGGCTGTATTCTATTTGTGATTATGTATATAATAACTTGACAAAACCATTTTTTACTTATTTGGAAACAGGTTATAGCCGCTATAATTGATAACAAAACAGTGGTGAATAATAAAACCCAAAAAGTTTAATTTAATTGAAAATATTCACTCTGGATTTTTTGTTGAACAGTTGTAATATATAATCAATAACGTTTCTTATAATCAATGAAATATGAAAATGAGCAATTAATTATGAAAATAAGCGGCACTAATTTTATAAATCTTTGTAGGTCTTAGTGTGCCATGATAATCTAGTAGAGATAATAAATCCATTGCCGGTGGATTCTAATCGTCAGCCTCCGGCGGCTGACCTCATTGTTGGCGGAGGAAAAACAAAGAGACAGAAGCAATTGATTCCTTGGCTTGAGTTTTCTTTCAACATTGAAAGTATTGGTGAGTGAGACACTTCTCTCTTTTTGTGCTATTTTTTAGAAATGTGCTTATGCTGAGGTTGCAATTGCAACTAGAAAAAAGTCACTAATTCAATTCAATTTCCATAGATAGCTCTCTGTTGTAATGAGTGATTTATAGATATGGTTGAAGGTCGCGGATTCGAATCCCAGAACTGCATAGAGATTAAAAAAAAAGAAATTTTTTATCACCAAAGATGGGTACCTAGTGGGGAGTGACTGGCATACGGTCAATCCTTGTAAAAAAATCTGTCAAATCAAAAAGAAAAATCAGTTAAGTTTTCACATTTCCCAAATCCTTATGCATCACTGTCAGAAAAGACATGGTAAAAAATACTACGACTTTATACTTCTTAAAGATTATTTTATATCAATCAAAAACAAACCCTTAATATCAGAAGAATGTCTGCTAACAATTCTATCAAAGAAGTGAATATCAATAGAAATTTAGAATGTTAGTGATATAAAACAATTTAATTGAAACTAAAAATTATAATGTGATTGCAATAAAGAATGAATCGAGAAAATTATGTGGGATCCATGGTCCTAATTATATAATATATGAGTTTACTTCTATTAATTGACCTGTTCTAATAAAACAATATCTACCCTTTTATTGTATATTTTAGTTGTATTGGCAGACAGCGTATTGGCTTTCCATTTACATGGCGTGCAGGGCAGATCTCTACGGGATGGATCAGTCACTCAAGAAATTTGTGACCCGTCCAAAAACTATCGGCGGTTACCTGGTCATGACAAGTTAGTTGACAGAATTAAAAATTGTTTTATATTATCAAGATGTATGATTATCTGATTGATTTTATTTATTTGAGTAAACATGATAAAAACATGCTGTATGCAAAGCAAATTATAGTATGAATTTTCAAGTTGATTATCTGAATTGGAACAATTAAATTAACTGACACAAAGCAACTAGCGGATTATATGAATGTGTTCCGTAGCATATGGCAGCATAATGGGATTACAATATTAGACAAGGCTACTAGGGGGTTACATTTCCAAACATTTTTTGTTTAGAGGAAGTGAGAAATTTAAAATTGATTATTCCGGAAAACACGAGAATCTCAAAAGTTAAATTTAATTAAAATACATGTAAAAGTAACAAAAATATTTTCAAATAAATTAGTTCAATTAAAAAATATAGAGTATATTATATGATTGTAAAAAGAAAAACAGCAAATCTGTATTTCATTTATTATTTGTTCAACTGCGTTATTCACTCGGCATTGCGTCGGAGCATGACTCGGTTACGAGTCAGAATGATTTTTCTATGAAGACTACTATTTTATTTTGAATATTTGCTAATATTGTAGACATGTCTTAAGTCGCTTAAATATGAATGTTGACATAGTAATACCAGCTTTACTAAAACTGATATCTGTTTGAAAAAAAGGGAGTATCATATAATGGAGCATACTTATTCTTCACTTTCCATGAATTTTGTAATGTGTTCTTTGATTAATTCCCTAAATAGTTACAGTTACTTAGTTTTAATATTAATATAAATTATATGGTTAAAATATTTTGTTTTTGTTTTCAGGGTGATCGCTCTCGAGTCACATATTCTTCGTACTGGCACACTAACTGGCGAAGACGGCAATGATCTTTACATTTTGGCAGGACACGAAGCCTCCTATTAAAATAAAGTTGATTAGCATTCCGCCCTGGTGTGGTAGTTATTATGGAAGAAAGCTTTTTGCTCAATATTAAAAGTAGATCTCCATCTATTATTGTAATTTTAAAGCATCGTCCATTTAATATTATTTGGAAGGTATTCAGGAAGCAACATTATAAAAATAATAATTAGTTATTCATATTCAACCAGTATACTTCAAATTGTTTTTAAAATTCCTGCAAATAATCAGGTGTTATTTTTTTACTCCAAAGCAAATGAGATATTTGATATCTGAGTCTACTACTCTAAGCCACTGTAATTGACCGAAAATATATCATTAGTTATCATAAAATAGGTATTTACATGATGTAAAAGATTTTTTTTTACCAATGATGTAATTTTGTTTAATGGCAGGCCATTACTTGTAATGATTAATATCAAATTCTTGGACGAACTGCTTCTCAATCCTTCGAACCCCTGCTAAAAGCTAGATCATGATGACTATACTTGGGAGGGTGGGGGATTGTCTCTATATCCGCTCCCTATGTGGAGCATATGGCCACCACATGATGCCTCCAGGTCGCTAGAATCCCACTGGTCGGAAAAGAGACGAGCAGGATCCAGGCTCCCCGAAAGTATTTCTAGTACATGCCCCAGCCAGTTCCAGCGCTGCTGCATGACTCTTAGTGTAATAAAGGGGCCGCACAAAACATTGAAATTGGATTGAATCCAAGTTCAGAATAGTAGTGGTTATTGTAATAATTTAAACTGTAGAATCTATGTTACAATGGTTGTATAATTATTCTGGTCTCAATCGATTTCAATAGGTTTATTGATAGTTATTTTAGCTGTCACATCGTTGTCACTATACTTGTAGTTCATACTTATGGTTCTTGAGCCATATGGATGTTTACAAATTTCAAATAATTTTCAGTTAAAACAAATTTACATCTAATGTTATCTGTTGACAGTTTTAATTAGTTTACATAGTGAGGTGTAGTGTGTTTGTGTTTATGTATATAGTCTTAACGATGATGCGAAAATTGAATTAATTATCAACATGGCTTTTTGAATGCTTTGATGTTGTGTTATTAAATTATTGTTATCAGGTCAAAGTACAGTGGCTGAGAATGGCATTTCACCCAAAATTGGGATTATTGATAATGGAAATTAATTGATTTTTTGTATAAAAGAAAATGGACCGTGTTTAAAAAAAAACATGATTTTAATTTTCATACGTATATCACATATGTATTATATGTAATAAAGCAGTCAGTTGACAAATAATAGTTGTTTATTTTTTAGTACTAACTGTAAACTGTTTTTTCTTAAAATATTTTTTTTTTAGAGTCATAGAATGTTTTATTTCTGTAAATACGCGGTTTATTGTAATTAATATTATATTTTGTGCGTGTCTTTCGGATCGAGTATATTTGTATATAGTGTTAAAAATATATTATAAAGATACGAGGTGCAATATGTACCGATATTCAATGAATTCATGCTTTTATGTTTTTAGATGTAAGTAAAGTTTGACGACTTTATTAAATGTTATATTGTAAGTACATCGGAAGAAATCAGACACTTAAAATTTTATTTTGTGTCATAAGAAAACTGAGTTGACAAGATTTCAAGGTTGTTTATTATTTATTCAGTATACAATGTTCATAGGGATATGTAAATATTGGTGATCTTGAATTTAGGTACTGTTCAATATTGTCAATCGTGACAGCATGTGATTCATGATCATGATTTTTTCCTCTGGATAAGGAGTATGTATAACTTTGATATTTTATTTAAAGAGAGCTAAATACAGTTGCGTGATAAGCGATTATTTCACAGCCACGAATTTGTGATCTCTTCTATTTGTTTAGTGGTGTATAGAATGCCTCATGTGGTTTCCTCATATTGAATTTGATATTCCGTTTGCTTTATGCAGTGTTCATAGATCCATTAAGTCACCCAGGTTGTGCTTGTCCACTTTTCTTCAACATCTGGGTTTGGTAATGCATTTCTGGTTTCTGGATCTATTGAGTTTTAATAAATTACCGATTTAGAGTGTCAGGCTTATTAGGAAAGTTCTAAAAGCTTATTATTGTCGGATATTATCCCTACATATGTTCAAAATATAAGGTAATTTATTTACAGACTGCCGTTTGTTGGTGTCTTCACCAGTAGTGAATACGGTAAAACCTTGAATTTACACTTGAAGACAAAAGAAATAAGTGTAAAACTCAGGAAATCCTTCTTTTTTCTCTAGCCGGGTCATCCAGCTTTGAGTAGCATCTAATACAAGATACATTTATTTGCACAAGTGCTGTGCTATTCTGTTTGAAGTCAACAGCTTATTATTATGATGGCTTAATACAAAAAATGTGCCAAGTGATTGCAAAAACCAACAATTATTTAAACCAAAAAGTCGAGTTACGTGATCTTGCAATATTCGCAACGATATCTCCCCCGCATAGTGTATGTCCGAATGGGACGCAAGATGCGATATGTATCCGTCCATCTCACTTATGGGCAGGTTTTTATATCCACGCCTTTTATGAATTATGAGTTTACTTTTCTATTTTTGTTTTATGATTTTTTGTATGGAAGTACTCAGAAGCAACATTCCTCATTCTAATAGGAAAAAAACATTTTTTTGCAATGCTTGAATGGAGGTAAACGAGGTAGTGGTATGAAAGTTAAATGAGACTTCAAAGAGGACAGAGATTTTCAGTGTCAAAAGTGGGGAAATAAAAATGAGAATGATAAATTTGAGGTTTTACTGAACACAGATTAAAAGTGTAAAATAATGGTAATTTTAACTAAATGATGAATATTTCCATAAACTAAAAAAAAGCTTCAAGTACACTAATAGAAAATTAGTGTATGAACAATAATGGGTGGAAAATAAAATTATTCTGACGAAAATTATTAACTCATTCACATTAAACATATATGAAATAATGAGTTATATTTGCTATAAAATGGCATGATTTTTCTATTAAGATTGTCTGTGAATAAAACACGGTTATTGCGTTAAACTGTTATAAATTATTACCAAATAACAACATTGTGAAATGGCATGAAGCCTTCTATACATAAATACAACGTAAAAGTTTCATATTATGGCTGTTTCTCAATATTTTTGCATTGCAGATTCTATAGAAAAATATATTATAGCTTGTCGTTGTGGACAAAATTTTCATTTCATTACTATTTTAACAGATTCCTTGTAAAGTGAAAATATGATACATATCTGTTATTATTTTGGTGACATTATCCTTCTGTAAATAAAATAGTTTCATGATGTTGTCTTAAATCGATTTTAGAATACATGGCGTTGTTAGTAACGTTAGAAGTACGGGTGTAGGTCTAATCAATGTATAAATTCGAATACATAATAATAACATTCTTATGTCCTTTTTTTCGATAAAGTCTACTTTATATTTTGAAGACAAATATTTACCGGAGTGATGTATTACCAGACATATATTGTCGGTTGCATATCAGTATTCTACTTCATTTAAATTATAATCATAAAGAAATGTTTAACATTATAAAAAAGTACGTAATCATTCATGTATTGTTTGACAGATAGATAAAATATTACATGCTTTGATATGCAGTTTGATATTCATTCGGATGAACTAGATCAATATATTATTGAGAGTTGAATCGCAGACCGAGCTGAATCGTTGTTGTCTGTGCGTCAATTGAGTTAATAGTCTGCTAATCTTACTAGTGCGTTGATCCAGTCCATTGGTTCAAATGAAAATAAAGTTGCCATTCATGAGATTTTTTTTATCAATTCTATAATGTCATATGTCAAAAATAATTATATTGAAGGCTTTTACAGTCAATTATATTGTGAATAAAGAGTGATCTATATATTGTCTTATATTATGTCGTATGGGTCATTACAATAATTTTATTTTTAAAAATAATTAATAATGAAACTTTCTATTTAAATTTTTTTGATTTGTCCTTTTCAATTCGCTATGAATATTGCTCATTTGTATATTATAAAGTTAAATTTAAAAGAAAAATGAACACCAAAGATATTGCGATTGATCAGCTTTTCGATTAGTTTGATCATCTATTTAATTCCTAAGCCGTAGGTGTTTCTCAACACAATAGAAAAACCGTTATATTTATATTGTCTATTTCATTCTTACATACATACTTTTACGGAATGCTGTAGCTTTGTATAAAGCGTCGTAGATGAAACAGTAATCAACTAATCAAAAATGTTATTTTCAGAATATATTGTTTGTAATAATATTACAATTTGATTTATTGAGAATTTATATTCTTATTTATTAAGGTTTAACTTTTAATTTTATAATAAAAATTATCGATAACAAAAGTTTGTGGAAATAACATTTTTTGAAGTATTTTCGTAGTCTATGTGTATTTATTACTTGTAAAAATATAATTCAAATATGAAGAGGTTAATATATCCATTATAAAATTTTCATAGACTACGACATTATATAATTATGGTGGATCAAATAAAGTTTTTCAATTACAACTGAGGTTTGTATTATATTATATTACTTTATGTTTGTGTTCATAAAACATACAATTACTGTAGTATATAATACTACAATACCAGAAAAGTTCAACATTAAATTATGTGAATAGAATAATGTAGTACGGTGAATATTGCTGTCGCGCCAAATAGAATGTATTAGCGACCAATAAACATGTTCACCTTTGTTCGTTTGAAACTCATCCCGTTCACCGTACCAATACTCTGGAAGAATTTCCTTAATATCTTACGCGTACCTTAAATAGACATAATTAAAAAATAATATATAATTATTTTTTTGAATAATATAAATATACGAAAGAGAAGAAATGAGAATTGAAATTTATATATACCTATATTTTTGATCTTATGATAACAGAGATGGAACCAAAGTAACCGTTCCATATTATGAGAAATATAACATAGTAGAAACAGATTTTGTGAAACTTGAATATTTGTCAAACGCATACTTCAGAGTCAATACGATTTTCCAATAATATTTGTTGTTTTTTTAAGCAATTATACCCATTATTTTTTTTTTTTTATATTTAACTTGTATTACACATGATAGAAACTTATTTTTATCATTGACATGCCACAACTGTAAAATTTCTTATATGATTCTGGTTGATCAGTTGTGAATATTCTACATATGAAATATCTGATCATTGTATGACACCTGTGGTTGGGATTTGTATAAGGTCAGTCTCAAGTCACTGATTCATATTTAAACTTGAAAATATGAGTACTACATTGAGATTTATTGACAGTACAGTATTGGGAGTATATTACCATAACCGGAGCAATATCCATCGATTCTATTTAGAAAACAAATGTCTTCTGTTTATCTAAACAGAATGGTTTACTTTATGAGAGTATTGCAAATACACCAGTCTATTTTTTACATATAATTAATAGTATTTACCAAATTCCAGATTTTCATAACGTAGATTAAAATATACACATTGTGTATACGTAAAATGAAAACAATCACATCAAGTTTTATTGGTGTGATTTTGTGTTGGTATGTATGAATGAATGTAATTCTAGCAATTATATCATGCGAAAGGTAAATAATTCAAGAACCCAGAATAAAACACCTAAAAAGCAGGACTTCTAAAAGGTTGTTGGTAACCCATTATGTAATAAAAAAGTATAATCCCAGTGATGGTAATGAAAAATCTCTGCATTGAAAATGCTTTTTATGTTCTATGAATTGCTGTTTAATTAATATTGTTAATTGAAATAAATATACACTGTTTTTTCCTAAAACTGTAAAATAATCAGTTTTTGCTGGACCTGACATAATTTATAAAGTATGTCGAGAAAGTATAATACATCAATCCCCCGATTTATATGGAAGATCAGTTCCTCTTAATACTGTATTAATCGAAATTGTGAATTTTGTATGTATTATGTAAGCGTGTAAATCAAAAACAAACCAATATGTGCAATTATATATGTAATTAAATTCATTAATGTCAGCGTAAAGTACAATGAAAAACATAAAACTATTAGTACACTTATGAAATGCTAAATATTTAAAGTTTAAGTCAATGGTTTCCAACCTTTTTGCTACTATGACTCCCCAATTTTTTTCTCCGCGCCTTCTCACCTGTTACTTTTTAAATAGATATAATCATATTCTTTTTCAAAATTTTCCTGCCTCCCGACGCTGAAGTTCACACCCAGGTTGGAAACCGCTTGCTAAAGTATAAAAATTACTTTATAAAAACGAAAAAAGAAAGATAACATTCACAAAAAATGAAACCAAAAGATCAATTAATTACATTCATCATTTTCATAAACTATTAAATGTTTCACTCGAATGCAGAATTATCCTGTCCCACTGGACTTTAGAGACATGCTTGTGACTATTTTGTAAACATAATTTACCTCTAAGGGTAAGTAAATATAATTTGTAAGTATGTTTTGGATTGTTTTGTATTTTAATAAAATATAATACTTTGTTACTTCGGTATTAACAATTTTTTTTTATAAATATATTTATACATAGAATATTTTGCATATCATGGACAAGTAAGCCATACATCGTTTTTAGTAAAAAACTCAATTTTACCTAAAATTTGACTTAGGATAGTTCTGCATTCAAGCGACGATTTGATGTTTGATAAATTAAGGAAAATTTTAGATTAGCCAAACTTTGTAATAAAATCCGTAATTAACAATAGTGTTTTTAGTTAGATCTTTACAGACATCCTCATTTTCATGGAAGTGTTGATGTTGATTAATATCTCGCTGGAGTCGGAGAATTCATTCATTATGCGGATCATTTTGTAGAAAATGATTACTCAATTTTCACCCTAATTCAAGCTCTACGACTCTCCACTGTACTGAAAGGTTGAAATATGTGCATAGCAAAAATGTTTAGTTTAAAGTTTTTACTTTTGTTATTTTAAAAATCGTGTATAAGCGAAATCCTGTGAAAAAAGTACTGTGTATATCGGGGGACAGGTGTACTGTAACTTCTCAATATTTATGGCTTTTGAGTTATCAGCAATACGGATGTTAATATGTAATCTGGCTGACTTGATGAAACAAGGATTATTGAATAACAGGATAATCCTTTTTAATTCAAAAGACTGTCGTAAAACAAGATAGAAACCGAAACCTTCATGATGATCAATTATTGTACCATGATCAGTGTTTCTCAATTGTACCTTTTACATCGAAGACTCTCAAGTTAGTTCCATCAGAATTATAATATTCTTTAAATAAGCGGCAACTTATCACAATTCTATGATAAATTGAATTTGTCTTAACTCTTTTTTAAAAAAAATCCCTTGTATGAAAGTATTTGAAATAGATTTTGCTTTTTGGCCTGTATATGAACTAGGTGTGAGAACACAAAAGGTTGCAAATAACAATTAACAAAGTCAGCAAATTTTAAAAGTTTTGAATTCACAATTTGATAAATATGATATGCAATACAGTTAATAGATTTTTTGACATTGTACTACTTTTTCCTTACGAATGGCTTGTTTCCTGGGGACCTCAACTTACACATGTCAGGTGCTAATTGTAATATTGTTAATGGAATTTTTTACTTACTTTAATCCTATATAATCTTTTTTCACTCTGAGTTTCACCACCATGTTAAGTTTGATTACTAAAAAATAATTTCATTTCTAATTTACATTTTAAATCTTGAACTAATTATTGAAAGTAGTGAATGAAAAAAAAAATATAACTACCTGACAGATTTTAAGATAAAAAATTATGTATTTGTGTAAATAAATAATGTATCTATTTGTTCTTATAAGAGGTGTAATGTTATTTTTATTTAATATTTACTAATTTATGCTTCATATCGATCAACAATTTTGTTTAAGGCATTTTTAATTTATTGTAATTAATCAATCATGGACTAGTTCCATTGCAATGTTCTTTAGAATGATTTATTTAAATTTTAAATATTTTTACAATGGTATGAATTTGTGTTATCCATTAAACCATAAATATTTAAAAATATATATGATGTTAATACTCATAATCAATATTATGTTAGTGAAACATTCCAATGTTCGTGGCTAAAGATCATTTGTTAAGATAAAGGTACCAGAAAGAGAGTGCGCGTTAAACAGGTTGAAGGAATAGTCATCACCTATTCTATAAAGATGAGTAGTTCTTGTGAAATCATTTTTTTTAATTTGCAAATTTCTTTTGCCGATCATGATGACCGGCATTTCCTAAGAATTTTTCATTTCTCTAAAAAGTGATCCCTCACAACAACACTCCTGTGTAATTAGCATATTTTACTGGCAGTGAAGTCACGATATTAAATTATATCTAAAATGAATGTTTATGTAATTTTAACCTGTGAGATATTTCAAATTTATGGTTATGAATTTCTGACTGATAGTATACACAGAGTTTTTTGTGGCTGTATTGACTTGACGTATAATTTTCCATATAATTATAATTTTTTAAATGTTAATTTACTAGTCAATTCTTCAATTTAAACATGATTTTATGATGACTTAAATTTGATTTTTGAAATTACTAATAGCAATAATTTGTCATGAAAATTACCGATAGGATGTTAAAACCCCAGAGTCGACTGCATGCTACATGTTGGCATACTTATTAAGTAAAACTGGCGTACTACCATCTTATACGGTAAATGTCTATTGAGTAAGATATACTTTTAGTTTGGAGCGATTTGCTGTATTATTTCTATATCTATCCACTGTAGGCAATTGGATATTGGACTAACACATATTCAATAAAAAAAAAACACAATTTGATATATCTTTACAGTCTCAAGTTGGATAGTAATAAGAAATTAGTAATGCTAATAATTTGTTGACTCCTAAACCAGGTATGGCGAGAAAAAGCCTTCAGTTGTCCTGTATTTTAATTTTCTCTGAATAACCCGATTGATAAATAATCAAATGCTAACTATAATTAATATTTTCAGTGTAATCTAATAACAGGAATAATGTAATGATCATTGATGTTATTATTTCTTATATCATATTACTTGATTGATCGCTTTTTTATTTTTAATAATTATGAAATGTTATTAATTCATCATCGATGTCAGGTTGATTTAATATGTATATAATGTAATAATAATTGGAGTATTATTTCAAAGGAGAAATATATATCTACTAAAATCTTTCTCATGTTTTATTCAACATTTCATTCCTTCATCTTTTCCAAGGAACATAAAAAAGTAAACCATTATCAGCCATTCTAAAGATTACTGTTATATTTGCAAAAGGTATTTATTTACATTACCTAACTAGCATATTCTGTCATATTTTAGAAGCATAAGAAATTAATTTTAAATGGAAGGAAACACATTTATACCACATTAAACACAAAAAAAATATTTGACAATATGTCTGGAAATGTCAACTTTTAAAAGTAGTTTATTTTTTGCAATCTCTTGTATGATTGGTACATTTTTTTATAACATGTAATGAAAAGATATTTGTAAATTAATACAAAACAAATGGAAAGTTCAGAGTACCTTATAGGTTCAACTATTTATACCAGTGCTCTGCAGCCACTAGGTTACGACAATGACGGGTGTGTTGTAGTGCATTTCTCCAATAGAAGAAAAAAAATTGAATGATTTAATGTAAAATATATTTTTCGTCGTTGTGGTAGGTAGCATTCAGCAACTCGAAGCATTTTTCAGTCAGTATAATATTTACATAAAGATACAATTTAAAGGTAATAAATTTCACATTTATTTGGTCAACAAAATAAATCTTCTAAAAACTGAGAAGAAAATGAATACACGCAAGTCAACTGGTTGACATATTGAACTAGAAGTGTGAAATCATGATTACGAAATAAAATTATAAATGACACTGATATGTCACATGAGAAATGCTATTCGAGTGTAAAGTTTTAATATAATTTTTGTATATATACATTTTGTGGTTTGCCACGAAATTTTAGAGAAAACGTTGCTGAGCACTAGTTAATACTATACATCAGGGTTTCCCAAACTTTTTCTGCAATGGAACACTTCGCAAACCTGGAAATTTTATGGAACACTTAACTTATTTTTTTAGGTTGGGTAATTCTTACTAGTAAGAAGATCTTTAAATTTATTACAGTGTATAAAAGCTTTCCAAATTGTCACGGAACATAATTTGGGGAACCCCACTATACATAATATATTTACTCACAAACTCATAAGCATACAATTGATTAAGAGATCTTTCAGGCGGAGTGTTATTTAGTGTGCATCACAATGAATATATTTCATTCTCACATTCTATCCATCACAGGTACATTCGAAGTTGGTATATTTTTATGAATTGAGGCTTACAAGGGTCAGTTTTAAGTGTATAATTTTGCCCAACAATTGTTTTGAGATTTCGTTAAAGCGTAATGTGGCCAAATTGCTAATTAAATAGACGGAATAATTTACGAGAATGTTTATTGAAAAATATGAACATAAATACAAATTATTAATATTAATTCTCTTATAAAGAACACTTTTTCATGCGTGTGTATTTCTGCATGAAATATTAGGCTAAAATCATAATAGAGCATCACACGTGAAGCCTAGTCACACAAAAAGATGAGTAAGTTGTCAGCACAAATAAGGTCTCTCACCCATACGCTTATTACGACAGATGCAATCTGTCAAGCTGACGTTTCAAATACCTTGCGTGTAGGGAATGCCTAAATTCAAGTTACTTTTTGATTGTATTAGCGATAGGGTCGTTATTTGTTTATAATATATGGTTATTTTCCATTGAAGAATATTTTTATAAATTGTGTGCTAACTATAATATGACAATTATTATGAATATATTCCTTTCAAACATCATTTTATTGTAATTATTATTTTCGTTATATCCTCGTGCACGCGCCTTTTTTAACGTCAAACCATGTAAGTGTATGGGTGGCTGTTATTGTTTGTTATTGCAAGTGCTGTCAACTTACTCGTATCTTGTGCGTAATGTTTCGTGACTAGCTTTAAGTGGGATGCTTACTTGTGATTTTGGTTAAATTTTATTTCAAATACTTTTATTATGTTGGTCACAGAACTTTCGCAATTTTCATTCTTCAGTTATATGTACAATTTTTGTTATGTTCTGTTTTTATTTGTAATTGTCAGTAAGATCGTCATTTGTTAATCATGACTGTGTCCTTTTAGTATAGGATTAAGGTTATTTTTTACACTAGTCTGCAATTAAGTTAGTCATAGAGATTTCTGAAATTTTCACTCTTATGTTGTCAGCAAAAGTTATTATGTTGGCATCCAGAAAACACACGTATTCGCAATTACTGATGAGGGATTATTTTATTTACAAATCTATTGTATTCTTTTATTTGTATTACCAGTAAGATTGTCGAAGAAGTAATGTAATAACCACAAAATATGTCGTTTTGTATTCCTGCGCTAATTAGATAAGATTAGATAAGTGTTGCATCATTTTTATCGTTTGATTTCATCGTAGCGGGCATAAAAAACCCATGAAACCTACCGCTGTCCCAGTATACACACAGCCATTTCAAACGTCACTTTTCTAGTTGCCAACATGACAACTTTTGCTGCCAACGTAAGAGTGAAAATTTATGAAATCTCTGTGACTAACTTGATTACAGACACCAATGTAAAAAATAACCAGGATTAAACCTTGTTTATATTAGAGTGCGTTGTTTTCATGTGTGTGATTGCAATTTTGAGAGATTGTTGGAAGGTGACGCCTCGTGCGCATGCGCAGTTTAAACGTCAGAGTATCCAAGCGATGTGAGAGTTTGAGCTTCCATCCCGCTACCAACTGCAACAAGCATGAAAATTGCTTAAGTTCTGTGACTAACTCAAGAAAAGTATTTGAAATAATATTTACCCGGTAATTGTTTTACACTTGAACTGATCTTGATCATTAAAAACTAATAACTTAGGTAGTCAATCAACATCGACCGTTTCTGCTACACTATCTAGTTCCCTTTCTGCATCTTTCTTCTTAGCTACGGCGCCTTTTTTCAATTTCATAGATGCCTTGTAGTTTTCTAAAGATTCTTTTAAAGGTTCGACAAACTTATCAAATTCTATATCTTCCATGGCATCTAGCACATCTTGACCCGTAAGCGTTTTTCTGCCTGCCTTTTTAGCGACATTTGTGGACGCGGATGTCACATACAACACAAACACAGAAGCTACTTTTGCTAATCCAGTTCTTGCCTCTTTTGCGATAGAAATACCATCGGGAAGCGCTTCCTTGACGAGCCTTGATACAACGGCAATAGGCAAGTTTAAATCTTCAAGTTTTTCGGCCATAATCAGACAAAAGGAAGATAAGCGCAAACAACCGAATGTGTTTAAACTGACAGCTGATATTCTTTGGCGGGAGTCGCGACAAAATATTGGGGCTGCCAGGCTAAAGATAAATCTTTAAAATTTTACACAACGATGATACTTTATAGTGAATTAATTATTTCAAATACAAAAAGCACAGCCGATATTAATTCAAAAACACAAAACTTATTTTTTTAAATTCATATCGTTTTCCTGTATGCTTCAAATGAGGATAAATTAGAGCGATACATGTTATAAAACTGTTTAAAAAATGAAAAATATAAATTTTAATCTTTGTCATTATAAAATATAATGTATATAATAATACAAATTCATATTTTTATCACTGACAATTTTAATCTCCTAGAAAGAAAATTAGTTTTGTTTTCAGGCAGTCAGAAAATATTTTTATGATTGAATGAGAGACTTCATGTTGATTGCAGGTTCTTTGAACTTTCTGAAAAATTGTACTGTCAATTAGTATACATTTAATAAATTTCTATTTATAAAATATTTTTCCAATATCATGCGCTGGTACTTTTATAAATGATGATTTAATATTTTTGAGTAAATTGAAAAGAAAATGCTTTTTGACTTATTATAATATAATACTTAAATACTTACGTGTTTATAGCTGTAATAAATTGAGATACATTTATTTGTAAAAATCCACCATATAGTTTATTATTTGCCATCAAAGATTTGAATTCATAGAAAAAAAAAAGATTTGCTATTAGTTATATACACAATAATAGTATTTTATTTATGATTTATAAACTGATCCAAGGTTTTCAAGCGTTTACATATTTCTATAATGTAAAGATTTAAGCTCTAAAATATTAAACTATTTTTTGCTAGCAATGGCTTTCACTCAAAGTATTTGAAATCCAGGAATTAAATCTATAAATACAAATAAAAAATGTGACTATGAGAATCTAATCAGCGACCTCGGGCTTCAATTGATTGAAACGCGCGAGACTATTAATTCACTCAGCTGGATGAATTGACAAAAAAATCACCTCTTGCATTGCGGTTTCTATATTTCAAATTATAGATAATATGAATTGAATAATGTTGGATACCTATTAGTTTGTATGTAGTATTGAATAATAATAAGAAAATTAGATAAATCGCTGGTTCTATCTGAATCACCAATTCCTATACAAGATTTTATTTTCACTAGTTTACAAAGAGTCTAAATAAAAATAAGTTCCAAAACGGACGAGTCAATTGTTAAAAATAATATAACGTTTGTGAAAAAAATATCTTGGAGTAATACTAGAAATCATCGATAGATATCACTGGATCATTGGAAGTGAAGTAGAATGTAACGACAATCGTTATCGTAAATACTGTACATCTATCCATATGCATTTTTACAGCATTACTTAAGTATAATCGCATCACGAGGGTTATAATAATTATCACAATGGAAAAGAAACTGATTTTTTTAATGCAATAATACCTCATCGTAGTATATATAGTCTACATGTGAAAAACCGATATATATTTTCAGCAATTTTATGTTTAGTGCTTATAAACTGAGCATATGATCTTTTTTTGTTAAATTAAATACCGCCATGGTACTTTTTTCATTAAGGGCTTATAGAAAAAAAAATCAGAAAATGCAGGGCTGGATGTCCATTGGAATGAACAATTGCATGACAAGACATGTCTTCACATTGCGAACGTCCATATACTACACTTTTGGAGTGGATATTTTCATACTGTGTAGATCCATATGCTCCACTTTAGGAGCGAACATGGTATAAAAAAAATATATTAGAATAAAAGAAAAAAATACCTTTGTCACTGAGCATTTTAAGTTTCCGCAACTCCCAAAAGAACGCTAGTATATTAAATATAACGATTATAAATATTATTTCAACAACCATTGTTATCATTACATTCTTTACTGTCCACCATTGGTTACCTGAAAAATGTTAAGTATTTAATTGATTTATTAAAATAATAATTTATAGATATTATTTAAGTATTATGCCATAGTTCTACAGACAGCCGCTTTGCTTACCACGTTTTCCGAGTAGGAAAGAGGGAGGGGTGGTCACTTTTGAATTACTCTGCATTGGCGTTTATGGACTTAAGCTCTACTGCTGTATAAAGTTGAAAAAAAAACTAAAACCACCGTGTCCGATGGGCTGAGTAATTGTCTTATACAGCATCATTGTTAAAAGCAACATGTTT
>JAGVSQ010005944.1:0-17004 GCA_022683975.1 Rhyacophila evoluta
CAGAATTTAAAATCAATTTCCATCAAGCACCATCAGTCGAAAACATTAATTAATAAAATAAACCATTTGTGAAGAGTGTGCAATGTAATAGCTTTCTACCACAGGTCAACAGTAAATAAATTACTAAATTGTAGTATTTCACAGTTTTGCCCCGATTGTCACTTAGTAAGTATGCGCTCTTCAGTATCGGAGGTAGATAACCAATGAGCTGACAACCAATTGAAAAACAATATTGGTGTCTTAATCAGCAAACCAGCTAACTCCACATATAGGCGAAAAGGGTCCATTTTAGTCAGCTTTAATTTTTCACACACGGAACGTACTAAATTCACAAAAAATTGTAAATAGGTAAAATCACCCGCACCCGCACACGCTAGCGAACTCCATACAGTAACATACAAACTCACCAATGTTTTTGCAGATTAAGCCATCGATGTGTCACATTGTGGTAATCCATTTACTCTACTTTCAGAATAAACATTGTTAAAAAAATATTGTATGTGTACATATATGGTATTTTGCATTTTAAACACCTTATTTATCATGAATATTTTGGTTCAAAAAATTGGTGTCTATGTTGTTATTAAATTAATATTTAGTTCTGATGATTTTCTTTCTTTTTTTGCAGGAGATAGTCTTGAAGAGCTGAATGGCTATGGGACTATGAGGCCTAAGAATATCATCTCTTCAATCCTAGGAGGCACACCAGGAAAAGCAAAATCATTAGCAATATCAAATCCACATGATTTCCGACAGGTACTCTAATAAATATTTTCATTATTTCCACATTGACGTTGTTCACTCATTGACATAGTGAACAATTTGTCTCTTTTCTATTTATAGTCTGTTAGTAATTTAATATATAAAAAAATAACTACTTTTTCATAGCGATTTAAGAGTATTTTCCAAGAAATAGATTTTTATGGCCATGAAAATTCTCTACTATGAGATTATACAATACATAAATAGATTTTCTGAAATTGCAAGTTATTCCTTTACCAAGTCTCATGTTACTCATTCTTCTGAGCATTAGACATTAGACATTAGACCAGGACTGGCCAATCTGCCCTCCATAGCGTCCTTTTGTGTGGCTTGCAGTCATAATCTCCTTCATGTTATACATAGAATTAATAGATGTACAATGACTTTTTAAGCATCTTTGTCAATAAACAAAGCCACTATGTCTTTATTGCCATACATATGTATTTTTTTCTTTGTTCAATACATGTTTTTTCTTCATATTTACAATAGTTGTAGTATCGTTTTTTTTAGATTTACACTGATTGAATATGTCTGCATTCAAAATTCAAATCAATCACTTACAGATACGTGCTAACTTCATTGTAAAGCCTGACCAAATATATCAAAAAATATCAGAAAAAAATTTGGGGCAATTTGATTTGGCCAGGCCTGCATTAAATCATGGCAATAAAAGCTGGATGAAGTTGAAAAATCTACAAGTTATTGAGATTGGCAATCTAAAGTAGAATATACTTAGTAGTTTTTTGGAATGCCTTTTCTTTTTTTTTAGTGCTTAATTAGTTTCACCTCGTATGTTAAAGCCCTATGAATAATAATTGTAAAAAGTATTTTAAACCATGCATATTTTGGTGTCCGATGTGTTTGACTGGGAGTAAACACAACAATCCTTATATTTATTTCAGGTGTCAGCTATTATAGATGTTGATATAGTTCCGGAAACGTGTCGAAGAGTTCGACTACTGAAGCATGGATCAGACAAACCTCTCGGATTTTATATAAGGTATTCTTTTCTTTATTATTTTTTTTTTATTCTTAGTATTCTCAGCCATTCGTTAGTTATTATAATTACAAAAAATAGTTAAATGAAGTGTGTTAATTAATCTTGTATGTTTCTTATGTTAATAGAGATGGAACAAGCGTTCGAGTGTCGGCATCGGGTGTAGAAAGGCAGCCAGGAGTTTTTGTGTCCCGATTAGTTCCAGGGGGATTGGCTGAAGGTACAGGGCTTTTAGCAGTCGGAGATGAGGTTCTCGAAGTCAACGGTATTGAAGTTGCCGGCAAAACACTTGACCAGGTAAAATTATATTTTACCAGTTGAAATGTGAAAATTAGCATGTTTCTTGTTAACAATGAAAATATTTCACATTGTGAATGTTTAATGGTGTAACATAATCGGTTATGGTGCATATTATATATAAATTTTTATATCAATGACTATTAAAGTCCATGAATTTAATTCCTCTATTTCAATTCTTGCAGGTGACCGACATGATGGTAGCTAACAGTTCAAACTTGATTATTACGGTGAAACCCGCCAACCAGCGATCCGTTCTTAGCAGTGGTGGCACCGGTACCTTGGGAAGTAATGCAGGAGGACAGAGTACAGGCATGGCCACCAGTCAATCCATGACGCTGCAGCCCCGAAGGGCATCCCTCTCGCAGGCATCCTCACATAGTCACCACTCACACCCAAGCAGTGGGGAGGACCCTGATGACAGGTGAAAAATTTACTTTTTTTATCAGAATAAAACTTTTATCATCTACTTTCATCATTTTGTAAATCCACTTTATTACTATGGAACTACTAGTTTGAAATCTTATTATACATCTATGTTTATAACAAATACTCATTCTGATTGAATGGTCTTTTCAGATTTGACCAAGATGAAATCGTTGACCTAACTGGAATGACGCTGGAAGACTCGGGCGGCATCGACCAAAACGGCGAGGGCTCACTCTATCAACATTCCTCAGTCGGCAGACGCAGCTTGCACTCGGCCACAGACGACGGACAGGTGCTGCATCTCTGAGACAAGACACCCCTATTCGATAACACCGTCACCCTCATTTTGTACGGATAAATTATCAATTATCGTCAGCAATGGCTAACGGCCCACCTTCCAATATTAGCGTTAGAGTGGCAGTGCATGTTTCAAAGTCTGCGGCAAAATAGTGATTGATATATATATAATAAACTATTTGAAGGATCAGTAAATTGGCGTTACGAGATATCCTGAAATCCATTCCGATTCCACTCCTCAGCGGGTCCATATATAATATATGTTTAATTATGTGAATATGTGATGTGTCAAATGAAAATATGGATTTACATTGTGTCAGTGGTTTGTAAAATGTTCACATTTCTGAATGTGGCTTTCAGTAATGTTTTAATGGGGTACAATATTGTTAAAAAAAAGTATCTCGACAGGAAATATAAACGTTGACAGGGAATGAACTATTACTGCTAAATATTTATTTTCATAGTTATCAATTATCGTGAAATAATGACACAACTAAATTGGTTTTATCACCAAATTATATCTTATTTGAATACTTTATTACAGAATAGATTGTCCCAAACCCAAATTTCACCTTCTGAAAACTTTTAAATGTACGTGTAGGTATATACTGACAGCAAAATTAGAAACGTACACTGACATATACACTGGGCGATAATATTTCACATGAAGTATGCACATATAAATACTTCTAATTGAAAAATTGCTTATTTGAATCCCAAAGCTGTATTAAAGGGTTAATAATTCTTTTAGGTTTTGCACTGTCCTCAGTGGCTATGACTATCTTGTTTATCTATCAATAGGGGTACAAACTTTTGTTATTGTATATGCCTATACATCATTCGATAGCCTGAATATTTCAAAAGACGAAACTTGGGTTACTTAAAATATTAAAATTTCAGTTGTGGTTGAGTTTAGAATCAGCTACCGTCAAAGAACCTTCAGTTAACAGTATTATTACATGATAAAGCATCGATTCAAATGAGGTTCTTAAATATTGTGGAAAATTTGTGACAAAAATGAAAATTGTCCCATATTCGTGTTTATAATATAAAATGCTTGGAAATTAAAATTTTCAGGATTCTTTTGTTGGTGATGTATGTTGGTGCCAGTTCAACATTCCAGGACAAATAAATCATTTAGCAATAAATACTTTTTTGCTGTTGAAGCTTCTTTGAAAATATCAATCGTATGTAATGAATAGTAGTATTAAAACGTATATGGATAAAATTTACCGACTTGAAACTGAACTATGGAATATTAAGAGTATCGAAATCGAATTATGTGTCAATTATTTCAGAAATCAAATTCTTTCAAATGCTTTTACTCAATGGTCAACTCACTGTTGTATATACATGACAAATTATTACATACTGGTGCAAGATGTTTAATTACAGTTGAACTGCTCTATATAAAAACCGCACAAGACTGATGTAATTTTGTCATTTTTTCAAGTCAAGAATATTGTAATTCTTATTGTACCGATCGAAATTTCAAGGAATGTGGATATATAGGGATTCCTTTTGATATAAGATCTATTCTTTCAACTTAGAAAACAACTCATCCTTGATTGTAGAAATTTGAATCCATTCACAAGTTGTAAATTTGGATTGTTAATCTTTGTCTAAAAATTCCTTACTTGAATGCTAGTTATACTGTGCTACAATATATGAGTTCAACTGTAATTGATTTTGCTTCAAATTAAAACTATTTAATTTAGTGCCGCCGATTGTTTGATAAAACATTTCCCTGTTTTTATAAAGTAGATGATGAAAACGCCTTATTTCAGCATTTATAAGAATTCTTAAGCTTATCTAATAAAATGACATATCCCGGACATAATGGATAAATGAAAGTCAATATAAAGTTAACATTGTTCACTATTATTAAGTCAATATTCCAACATAACTGTTTTAGGGGTAAAATATATGTAATGTAAAACAGATGCTGATGTGCATCCATTTTGTTGACAGCTTATTTTTGTGAGGCTTGGAACGAATTTGAAAATTGGAATAACGTAAAAATTCATATTAGGAACATTTCCAAAGTTGATTGTTATCACCGTGTTGCCTGCAACAAAAGAATAGAATCCCTCTCCTTGAATATTTTTTTAAGGGTTTTTCAAAAGTGTTATGTCGTGTTTAAATTCGATAAGTAATCTTTTCTATCATTGTCGTGTAATCAAATCTAGCATATACATAATCTTAAATGTAAGTTCATTTTGAATATACATACTTTTAGATAAAAAGCCAACTTTTGTAGCTTTTCTGAATATTAAACAACAGCAATAATAACCATATTTTATAAGGTTATATATAGAATATAAAAAATATTAAGAAATGAGATTTTTATGGCACATTAATTTATCAATGATGATTAATTTTTACATTCCATTCATTCAATTGAACGGTAATTTGGAAATTTGTTATAAACAATCTCATATCTAATATTAATAAAATTAAAATTTAGACATCTTCAAAAACTGAAAACTATGATAGAATATTAATACTGCAAAAATTCTTTTGTAAAAAAATTCATAAGTGTTTGACGTTATGGCATTAAGATTGAGGCGTTTTTGTAATTATGCGGCGTCTCTTCAATAAATTATTTTGTATTACAAAAAAGACTGCAATAATTTTGAGCTTTTCGGCTGTAGGCTATATTCATGTTGTTGTCGTTCTATTAAGATTTTCTCCGGCCAAATCCTCATCACATCCAATCAAAGAATATCAAGCTCGTTGAAGTCGTTGTCTTTTTTCTTATTTCATATGAAAAAAATAATTATCGTGACATTATCAACATTACCATTAGATGTTGTGTGGTGTTTTTTTTTTAATATCAATATGAAACCCAGTCAGTTGCTCACACTATACTTTGTGCAAACTTATAAATTCTATCTTATATGTTTATTATGTTTAATGATGGAATTCCAGCTATGACATGTGGGCTGAAGAAGAAATGTCAAAGCTTGAAAACAATAAAAATAACGCATTCAAATGATAAGACATATGTTGTCAGATATTAGTTACTCTGAATAGCCAATTTTACTAAAAAGAATGGCCACACTTGCAAAATTGTGAATACTGAGACAGCGTTGTTTTGATTGGTTTCCCAAGCTATGTGAACTGATATGGACAACACTACATTAGCAGACTTGCGTATAAAACCTTTAATTTTTTAATAATAAAGATTCAACATTATTATATAAGTGATAAACTAAATACTAATGTAAAGATAATAATTAATTCTGTAGTAGGTACATGCTTTCTATAAAGATGGATGTATTGTGGGAATAATTTGTAATGTAATGTGGCTTAACCAAGTACAATTCTCAATTTTTCTGGATTGAAACTTCATCTTTAGGTTTGCTAATCCGTTTGTTGGCCGGTAGAAATGCACTGTAAGACACCGGATTTCACCACATTTTTCTCAATAAAGCTTTCAATTCGTCACTATTACTAAATAAAACTAAATACTTTTATAATTTTAAACTTTAATAGATTCTTGTATGAATTAATCTCATAACTTATTCTCTAGATATTTATAAAAAAAAAGTTAAAAGCAATTAAAATGGCCTTTCAACTAGGAACATGAAGATAATATCGTGTCCGTCCATGTTTGTTGTAAATTAAACTTCCCGTTTTTGTATTGTTGGAACGGCATTCAGTTGTTAATCATGCACCGTGTTTTCGCTAAACACCAAATTATTATTTCAAATTCATAATATTATTAATACGTATTAATTAGATAGTTATGCACTTGAATATAATTGACTCTGTCATACATTTCAAAATAAATTTTTAAAATGATTGAAATCGATTTTAATCATCTAATTGAAGTGTGTACTTATCTAATACCATATATTGTAGGCTTAAAACAGTATCACACCTAGATTATAAAATGTTATAACTTTTCTCAGGATGTAATATTAGACTTAAAATAATAAATCATTTTTAGAAATTCAGTCAGGCTTCATTTGATTTCATAAAAGTATTCGATGTTGTAAAATTTTACTCTTTTCTGATGATCTATCCTATACATACTATATGACAGCTCAGGAAATATCAATTATCATCAGATTACAACTAATCTTATATTATGCATACATTGAACGGCCAAATAAGTTTATTTCTGTGCACCCTTTATAGACAAAAATTTATTAATAGATCAATCAATTATAGGATTATATTTTACAGCATAACGAATATATTACATTTCTTTTTTTTGGATTCAGATAGGTTATAAATTTACTGCAATACTACTACATAAATAAGGTGAAAAAAACATTATCAATACTTCTGTTGAAATAAATTTCTTTTCCTCTTTGCAACGTTGATGTGTCAATATATTCTACATATCTTTTGCTCATATAGTTTTTTGGAAATAATAAATAATATAGAAACGAAATATTATAATGATTCTATTATTGTCAAATATTAGCTGATAAAAACCTTTTTTGAAGCTTGTAATTTTGATTCAGTGTAAACTATTCAATTATTAATAATTATATTACAATGGCCAAGGTGTCACTTTTTTACGAAAATCAAATGTCACAGATTTATAAAATACGTTTGGATGCTTTTCATTCTACTTATATCATCTATGAGATATAATTGCCAGCATTATTTACATTAATTGAATCGTGAGATGAAATTATATAGATAACTATGACATAAATTGTATTGGTTTTTTTTGTCTATTAATAGTGAATATTAGTAAATCAACTCTTTAAAACTATCATAATTAATAAATCAACGGGCATGATTATTTTTAATGAAATGTGTTACCCTGAGAAACGTGATCATTATTTTTTTGGCATCTCCTGAGGCAGCTCGTTTGCATGATGATATAGATTGAATCTTCTCAGCATATCATCGTAGAACATTATTTTCTTTAATGCTTATGAATACATAACGGTAAACATTTTATATTCAATGTCTTAATGTATGTACATATGGATTTATCTCTTGAGTAGGTTTTTACAATGTGTAGCTTGGTGTAATGTTATTAAAAACTTTCTTTATCAGCTGATATATTATGAAAATATCGAATAATATATCTTTTATTTTCAGTCAAAAAATATACATATAGAATTATTCATTTCATCCATACATACAATTCATGTAATTATTATTACTTTGAATCTTTTTTTGTAGTAGACAAACAAACTTTAACTCACTGTGCCAATAATTTACATTAACAATTTAAGTGTCTTATATGAAGTTATAATTTTTCATTTAAACAATTTTCTTCAATTCACTGTTATGTCAAATAAAATGTTGTCTCTTTCTTTTTTTGTATCCACATTTGCTCCTCGAGTATATGGAAACCACACGACTCATGATCACTTGCCAGTTTTTTCTCATTTTCAATTAAAAAACATGCAATTATGCCATTCCTGTTTCCAGGCATTGTTCCAGACAAATTGACATAATCTATTACACAATCAAACTACTTTGTCAAAATTTTATGCATACATGTTTTTACGTGTGCTGTTGTAAAATTGCCAAACTATTTTTTTCATTTGTTCATTATCACTATGAGAATGTCTGGGTGTATTTTAAAAAATAGATTACATCACGCTTGTACATTCCAGATGGTGTCTTTTGGTTAAATGCTATTTACAACAATCCGAACCATAAACAATCACACCTGCTTCAGAGCCAAAAATATAAATCTTGAAATATAACTAGCACTTTGTTTATTCAATAATTTTTTCTCATATGCTATAATACAGCTATAAAATCGTTACTAAATACGTCCTACTGGATAATTCCTCTTCGATAATTTAATTTTATCCACACATTGTCATTGATCATTTCGAATTTGTGGTTTAACTGAATTTCTCGGGATAAACCACTTCTAATGTGTCTTTTCATACGAATCTGGAATCCGAACTTTTGAGACGTTTCCTAAATTAGTAGTCTAAGTTTTACATTTGTATGCGAGTACTGTAAGAAATTATTTATTGTGTATTCAATGCTTGAAATATGTTTAGAAGATCTTTTAACCATCATGTTTAGATGACCAAACGATCCCATTCCAGCTCGTTCTTTAAGAAAATTTATTTAAAAATCCTCTATTTACTTTTTTTTAAATCGTAATATTTCTGATCCATTTCATTTGACATATGATAATTGCGACTGCATCGGCAGTATACCCGTGAACATTCACACACTTTAATATATAGAAAAACATATTATCACGCATCCATGCATTTTTTTACTAAAGCTGCATGTACTGCATAAACTGGATAATGTATTATATGTTTGCAAATATTACATTATTTTGTTATTAAGCTGCATTCTATATATATTTGTATCAATTTTTTTCATATAAGGCTAGTATTATATTTTTATAATATATTTAGGTATCATTTTTGATTGCTGCGTTCTACTTAACTATCGATTTATTAAAAAATATTATTCTGTCAGTATTTTTCATTTAGGTACCTTATAAAAAACAATTCATCATTCCAATATACAGTGGTATTAGTTCTAGAATAAAATATAATATTAATAATGTAAATATTTATATTTTGATGTGTTTTTTTTTTTATAATCATTAGCATTGTGTACTTATTTTTTTTTTCGTTTTTGTGCTGTAGTTTTCAGTTTTATTAATGAGGAAAGTTAATTGTTAATAGTAACTAATGAAATTACCAATTCGGACTGAATTAAATCAGTTTTATTTGCTTAATGTAAGTTAAAGAAAATTATTGTGGGCCAGATTTTGAGGTTATATAAATACATCAGGGTCAAAAAATCATCATAAACTAATATTATTATATGATTTTAAATAAAAAAAATGTATTCTTGATGTATACATTTAATTATGTCATTATCTTTACTATTCTTTGTACTTATCACTTGACCAAATGTACTTTAAATATAATATTATTTGAAATTAAACAGGTATTAATGAAATTAATCTAACTGATTATTAGTCAACAACAATAAAAAATTGCTTTTTCATGTAAACACATTAATTAATATAAAAATGTATATTGCTTGGATCAGGGAATATGTATACTAGCCGTTGGCAAATCGTTTAGCCACGTGGCGGACATTGAAGATTTAAAAATAAAAATGTGCTGTCGAGCAAATTTTTTTATTTGACTGACATGATTTATTTAACAAAAATTTGACAGCGTAAAAGACTTTTGCCCTGCTCATTTGAAATTCTTTTTTGTGCTCCAATTAAACCTGACAAAACTTCATTTCGAATGTAAACCGCTTTTTTTAAATATAAAATTCTACAAGTTTTTGTCCTTAAAAAAATCTATTGAAAATTAATTTAGTATAAAATGTTTACTAATGGACAGTATATGTTCAGGTCTAATTTATACTATTTAATTTGTGATTAATATTTCAATAATGTGTGGAGTGTTAAATAAGTCAAACAGACGAAAATGTATTCTTTGAAAAACGAAATTTATTTCACATGGAGATAAACATTTTTAGGTTATGAAATGTTCCATAATAAATTGCCACATGCTTAAAAATATATAAACGAACACAATAAAAAAAAAATTGTCATGTATGCTTTTGACACTTGTGGGCCATAAATAGACACAGAAAATTATTTGAAATTTTGAGCAGCTGGTTGAAAACTTCTCAACATTAATATTTATCGTAATTTAAAAGGGTAATAATTTATTACAAATATCCTACTATTATCATAATCGTATTGTATTTAATAATTGTATGATTGGCTCTTAATTTACCAGGGTAGATAATACAAATATTACTTTTATAGTTAACAATGTTAACATTCAATTATAGAGTGTTTATTGTATTTTTAATTAATTTCACTGTGTCGATTATTTACAGTTCATAGTTGGGCAGACAAAAAATGAATTATCTGTGAAAACTTATAAATTGTAATGGATCATTTGAGACTTTACAAAGCTTACCCATTGAATACTGTAATTCGAAAGATTATGATTCTGTCAATAGTTTTATTCATTGTGGCTAATCTAGGCTAGTTAAATTAAGAGTCAATAAAGTATCTGATTATTTAAATGGCAACTTTATTAAGACATTAATCGATTATATAGGATTTAAATAACAATTTTATTGTATAACATCCAACATGTCACAAAGTACTTAATATGTATTATTGTTTAAAATTTATTTCTTTTTGGGTCAGTCATGCGAGCAGAGTAAATTAATATTGTAATAATAATAATTAATTTTAGTATTTAATAATTATTATTAAAGTATTAAAGATCTTATTTTTTTAAACGTTAAAAATTAGCCCTAGCTTTGTAAGATAATTGTGATGTTTCCGTTTTTAAGTCTACGCAATATCAACTCTTAACATTAACACGCTGAGAGCAGAAATCATGCAAGTAACATAAATCATGTATAATATCATTTATTTTACCAAAAATATTTGGAATTACACCGCAGGGCTTCTCAAACAAAGTACGTAATTCATGCATCCTTGAATTCTGCATTCCATTCATATTATATCTAGCTTATATTATAAAATCTGATATTTATTTAGATCATTTTACTAAAAATAATGCTTTCCTGATTTCTGTTCGTAGCCTATCAAACTGTCACTAAATTATGTTGATGAATTTTGGTAATTATGTATTTTTTATTGTAGTTATATTTTCACTCTAAAATACATATGAAAAATTGTCGTGTCTGAATTTTAAACATTCGAATATGAAAAATATTGTACTTATTCTTCAGGTAGCTATTTTTACATCTGTTTATGAATTATTTAGTTCGATGACATTGTTAATGATTCTACATACATTCCACTTTATTTATCTTGGCATAACAATGAAATAGCTCACGATAAGCGAAAGGAAAACTAGCGGACTGTCAAACATATCAATTTATTATATATCTGTGTGGACTTGAGTATACGCTAAAATATTGCAAATGCAAGAATTGACAGTTTGTTTGGGTATTGAATGTCCTTAAATATTAAACCATATGCATTTGTTTACTATGAACTCGGTGAGAAACAGAACATTTGTATTATGTGTGAATTACAGTATTATTAAATGAAACACATTAATTAATTCAACCGTACTTTATATTATCTTAAATTAAAAAAAAAAAAAACAGTTTACTAACTCTAAAAAGTATTTCATCAGTATCATTTTCAAGTTCATTCAAAATATATATTTTTAATACACCACTGATCATAGAAAGGAAAATGAAAGTGAATCTATTACAGTATTTTTAGTTAATTCTATTACATTATGTTCTCGTATTGAGAGAAATTTTTTCTTTTCGTAAATGACGAGAGATAAATTTTGTTATGTATTGGCAGTTCAAAAATTACTAATGGCGACATTTAGGTATTTATTTTAATTCAAATATTGCTCAATTTCGCAATTATCCATTGCCGTTTTCATCATGTGACGTATGTGATTCCAAAATGACTTCACAGTTACTAAATCTTCACTCCAATATCAAAGGTAATGTTTAATTCTGTGCAGCTAATATTTTGTTATATTTGTCAATATACTGATTGAACAAACAATACCAATTTATTTTTTACTAATGATTATTGTTCTAAGCAAATTTTATTGCCAGATTGCCTAAGAGTTTTTATTGTTTATATTATTTTGTAACTACACATAATATTATTATGATCGGTGAGTTTATTGAAAAGTAACTGAAATTAAAAAAATGTCAATTTAAGACGTTTTAAAATCGATTAAAATTAATCGGGGTGACCAGGGTAATAACGAAATAATGATTCAAATGCAAATGGTTTAATATTTATCGAATTGTGTATAAAAAAGTGTGTTTATTTTGTTCAACTTTTTATTGTAACAATATTTTTATTTGATATATATTTATCTATAATAATTTTTTTGAATGTATATAATTTTGTAATCATTTTCACATTTTGAAAACTTACAAATCAAATTAATGTTTCATTTTGCGCCGCTTTTGATAATGGATCTGTTAAGTTGTTTTTTTTTTTTTTTAGATATCTGCTTTATTAGACAGAAGAAAATAATGTTATAATCTGTTTCTTCGTGATGTATTATTCTTTATTATGTATGCTATTTTTGATTTAATGAGTTTTTAACGTCCTTAGAATGTAAGATGTTATATACTTAAATAGTGAATATACAAAATATGATAAAAGAGAATATTTTAACATTTGAGCTATAAGAATAAAATGAAATTACAAATATTTTGGTTTTTTTTATTGTATTATCATTAAACTAGGACATAATTTGCCTTTTTATATTTTTAGAATCTAAATCCCACTGTCAAAATATTTCATGAACATATTACTACATATAAATAGAAGATTTGGATTTCTGTAATATAATTATAGTTAGTTTATTAACATCGATATGTTATGTTAATTAAACAAATCGCCATTGTTAAGGAAATAGATAATTGTGTTTAAAGATTATGTTGTGTATTGAAATTGGTGAATTCAATAAGTCCAATTTTAAATATTTTACTGAAATATTGTAAAAACTGATTATTTGATACAAAAAAAAACACATTTTATACAATTTATTCGTAAAGCCGTTTACGTTATATTCAAACAACTTTTAATTGTCAAATTAATACGGTACGTGCATATAGCATAGTATAATAAGATGGTAGTTATTTTCGACCAAAAGTTGACTTATCAAATTTGATCTTTAAGCCATCGATATTTGACACATTAGTTTGATTTTTGAAAAAAGCCGATTAAAGAAAAAATGTTAGTTAATGACTATTTCCTTAACAACTAAAATATGTCGTATAAATACTAATATATGAGTAGTGTCAAGTACTGATTAAATTTAAAAGATAGATAAATAATAATTCTGTTAATTTTATAATGTTCACATGTAGAGAAAGCAGTCACAGTTTGACATTCAGCTGTGGAAAACAGAACATTTCCACTAAGTCTATAAATACATATTGGCTGACCGGTGTGGAAATGTCAACTAACACACTAGTATGAAAATAAACATTCACTCAGAATGAAAGCCAATGCATTACGTTTCGATCGTAGCACCGATACATATTCACAGTTCAATATTCTGATTACCAAAGTGTCGATTGAAATTTCCTAATCAAAATCGCAAGTGCCAATCGTGTTAATATTATTGCAAAATCATTTACCAATATTCGACCACTTGCTGAAAACCCGGCTCATATCAAGTTGATCTCTCTTGATGTGTTTTAAAACAACTAAATTATTGTAATATATAAAAAATAAACTGTCAGAATTAGCAGTCATAAAGATAAAAATACTCTTATTCAATCTAATTCGATAAAAAACTTTTTGGCACATGTTCAAATAAAAAAGTCTTCTATAAACCAAGTTATATCCTACTGGAAATTTTGTTTTTGAAGCAGGAAGGTGCAGTTTCTTGTTAAATTTTTATTTCTTGAAGGTTATTAACGATGTCTGATGAAGAAATTGATGCGTATCCTCCACATAACTTTTCGTGGTTCATTCCCGATCAAGTGGCTGCCATGGGGTATCCGAGATGTAAAGAAAATGTGCAGTTTATTGTGAATGAAGGCATCCAACACCTTATCACTTTGTCACCGGAGAAAAAACCTCCAGTCGAGGATTTCCCTGAGCTTATTTGGTCGGAAGTGGCAGTTGATGAGTTTGAACCGCCGACCATAAAAAATATTAGAGATTTTCTCGATATATGCCAACAAAGTCAATTAAAAGGGGAGGTAAGAAATTTTATAATTATTTTATAGTGACACTAATGAAACCCAAATGTGGGCTTCAAAAAAAATTGTTTGGATTTAGAACTATTATGATTCAGCCCATTTAAAATGATTTTATTACATTTCGTATCAGACTATTGGAGTACACTGCAGACAAGGTCGCGGACGCACAGGTGTTATGCTGTCATGCTATTTGATGGTATTCCAAGATTTGACACCAGAGCGTGCCATGATTAACGTCAGGATGAAGAGGCCAGGCTCCTGTGAAACAGAAGAACAAGAAATCGCAGTTGTCCAGTTTTATGAGTGCCTAACCGGAGCCACAAAAGCTCCTTTTGATGACAGGTGTGCACAAAATACAGATGTAGAAATAGATACACCAATCATAACCACATAATTATTTTCTTGATATCAATATTTATAAATTTATTCATGCAAAGACTGTATAAGTATATTAGAAAGGTTTATTACATATTGGTTAAAATTTTTAGACATAACAGTATTTTTCAATGCATGTGCATGTTATTTGGTTTGAGTTCAGTATATAAATTTTATGTGGATATCAATGAAGTTGAAAAAAACAAAAAGTTAAAATCTTTTAATCCATGAATAGTGCAGTGATGGACGTAAATACAAATTACATATAAATTTAACAAAAGAAATTACATTTGATAAAAAAAGAAAAAACATAATACTTAAGCTCGCAATATATCAATTGTTGGCATCACAATTAATTATCGACCTGCCTATTAGCCTATGTCCTACTTATCTGACTAGTTCTTGCTCAACCACCTGATGTACATTGTTTATCAAACCCAGTCCCCCAACTTTTCACTACACCGATAGCATTTATAAAGCACCGACAACTGATGGAGACAATTATTTCTGAAATAAAAAATTATCCTCGATAATTGCAATCGTCATGGTGACAATCATGTTCTTATTTCATGTTTGCATTAATTATAAATTAATATATAATATTTTCGATTCCTAGTAAATAAAATATTTAGGTATATTTAGAATTTAAAATCAATTTCCATCAAGCACCATCAGTCAAAAATATTAATTATACAGATGATTCTTTGGGAATTAATAGAGAGATAATGTTTAAAGGGAGCTTGATGTTTTTTTACCAGTAAATACAGAAAATAAATGTCTTCCGTTGATGGCTTATCATATACCCTACAGAAAACATGACTCAGGAGTGGCACATTTAATGTTAATGACAATACGGGCATGTCTGGAGCTATTGTCAATTTGTTCCTTCTCTTTTATCTATATATGATTATCTCCCTGTATTTAAAATATCAAATTTAATGTGATTGTATGTTTATATTCCATTGTTCAAAATTAACAAATTTTATTTGTATTTTAATTATAGATCCAGTTGACAACAGCAGTGAGTGCATGATCCAAAGCCCTTGCGAGTTTTATCACAATGATTGTATGATTGGAAATGTTGGAGTTTGATGTACATACTAATTTTAATGTTAATTACTAATTATCAATCAATTAGACCCTTTAGCTGTTATATTCATGTAATTAATATTCGAAAATTAATTTATTATTGCCCAGATCATCTTTTTAAATAATTGCTGGTTCAAATCCTGCATATAGAAAATAATTATGTTTCTTCATAGTATGCATTTGGATATGGATTCTAAGGGCTTTGTGGTTAAAGCACTTTATTAAATAACTATCTCGATATCCATTAAGCAATACGACGATTCTCCTTAGGTGAAAATAGAGATTAAAATACAGTATTATAACCCAAAGATAAAAAAAATCAAAATTAAAATATTCATGTCTAAATTGATGTCAATATACTATAGCAACATCTCAGTCTTATTTTTTTTTTATTGTTTATTGTGGTTACAATAAAATTCAATCTAATAATTTACTAATTTTTATATTTAGATCATATCATTTGTTTAGTATTTATAAAGATTCATCTTTACATATTTGCATTCTGTTTTACCCTAAATAATCTGATTATATTCTTTTTTTTATTTAATAACAAATACACCCTGTAAATTATTTATTCTGAATTGTTATATCTAAAACTAAAAATGTATCAATATTTTGTTATTTGACAAATTTCATGTTTTTATTACTTCGATTGGGCATTTTTTTCTTTTATTACAAAGATTAATAAAAATACTTATTAAATGTATACATGAATTGTGAATACATTAAAATTAATTAAGTAGACAATGAAATACTTCTTAACTAACTTAAATTAAAGGTAATTTATGTAACTGAAACTGTAAATAAAAAAAATATATATGTACGATCGTGATTTTTTATTTCCCTCTATTAATTTATTTAAATATTATCTAAGGTTTACCAAACCTGATATTTATTGACACCATATTTTCACAACTTGGTGAAATTGGAGGATCAACAAGTCCATCTTATCTTTTCAGTTTTGTAGATATTCTGAATTATTTAAAACTGGTAAACTTCCATATGTGAAATATTGAATATATGAATTTCTCACATATGGAAGTTTACCAGTTTTAAATAATTCAGAATTTAAAATCAAT
>JAGVSQ010005945.1:0-17004 GCA_022683975.1 Rhyacophila evoluta
ATGTGTATGTCGTGTTGTCAATGTATTAAACTTATAATTTGTGATATTACAACATTTATAAAGTAAATAAATAAATAAATATCCACATTTGAAAACAAACATGGTTAAGTTAGGTTAGTACTAAGAGTAAATCATAGCATTCAAAACATATAACTTACGGTAAAACGTGTATTGATACGTTAACAATTTATGATAATAAAAGTTATAAATAGTCATTGAATTGTGATAGTTAAAGCTAAATGTGCTAAGACTAGCTAGCTGTTAAATGTTTTCGATAATGATGATGATAATACACATTCAGACATAGTAGATGAACTAGAAGCAATTACTACGTTGCGTGGCTTAGTACAGAAGACAATTATAACAACCGTAAATTCTTAACTCCTACAGCATATAAAGAAAAGATGGATACCACCATGTCGCTACAATCCAAGGTACATTATATTGCTTTCCCCAATCAAATTTTTGCACCAGCTTTTGAAAGCTGAACTTTATATTAGACGTAAACGTAATCAAAGCCTCCAAAATATCATTCCCGTAAAAACTGTGTTTGGCCTATCTAAAAGAAAGATATTGAGAACTAAGATAGTAAGTTCACCGTATTGAGAAATCGTTAGCAATACTATAAATAAGCACCTCTAACAAGAGAGTCATGATTAGTATTAACATTGTAATATGAATATTTATTTTAAAAATGCTAGAAGACAGCTGTTTTAATTCATAAGTATATTTTATAATTTTAAATTAAATATGTCGCATAAAAATTATTTAGATTTTATGGCAGTTATTTAATATAAAATTTTGAATTAAAATGATGTGCCGCCGTGGGATTTTTATCGAAAAAGGCAGATAAGGTATTCGATTGAATGAAATTTCCGCTAATATCTCGTTTCAGAACAAAGGGCTGAGATGCTAATTATAAGAGCGAACAGGATCGACGTTTTTCAGTATTTTTTGTGCAGTTAAGTGCAAAGAGAACGTGCTTAGAAAAAAACAAAGGTAAGGAGAATCTAGAGAGGAATTTGCACCTGATTCTTTTGACGTAATATTTGAATAGAAAAAAAAGTATGTTGCAAAATTCTTTGTGAGGTTCTATAAACTTGCTATCGAAATAAACTGAATAATTACCATATATATTCATATCACTGATATAACGGATACTAGATATAAACATATATACAAATTCTATATGATTGTGTTTGATCTAATCTAAAATGTTAGAATATTAGTAAAAAAGACGAAAAAAAACCTATGTACTCTAAATATGTAAAAAAAAACATAATTATGATAAATTATTTAAAACTGGTAAACTTTCACATGTGAGATCACTGTATAATTTATACACACATAGACTGTATAATTCATAAATAATTTAGAATTTAAAATCAGTCAAAAATATTAATTATATAAATATGATACATAAAAAAGACACAACGTAGACAGAAATGGAGGATTGCATTATCTAAATATGAAATGCTGTACTGATTATTATTAATTATTAAAATCGAATGTCAAATATGTTATATTCATATTATACTTCTTAATGTTTTAACTAAGTTATATTCTAGAATAAAATGTATTAATTTTAAAAGTTAGACGGATATTTTTTTTCGTATTGTGCTACTAATAAAACTGCAAATATTGCGTCATAGTATTTATTGCTTGAAATCGTCCGCATAACAAACGAGAATGAATAAAATATGTCCACATAAAAGACACTGAAACAAATAAATGAAAGACCGATCGTATGGCATTTCACTTTGAGATATCTTTCCAACCGTTAACGTTTTAGAGATGTACAAAAGTACTCCGTAGCAGATCAAACGATCGCAGTTCAAACACAATCACGTTTACGGGTAACGTATAGGGATGCGACAAAAGGAGAAATGCATTCGTTAAGAAATTAGAAATCAGATCACTAATATATAACAAAACAATTTAAAAAAAAACACACATACAGTCTGTAACAGTCGGAGCACTTTTTGCAACTCACAACCTTATGTTATTGTTAAGTGACCAAGGAGTTAAGTTGTTGAGAAAATCAAAAAACTAGTTCGATGGAAGTTTTATTAACCGACAGAAATGATTCAATACCATGATGGTGAGATAGAAAACATATAATTTAATGTCCAGAGTATGAGATTGATAATATTACAATTATGAGTAGAAGATAGATGTTTTAATATTATGAATAGACGAGGCATCCCTAATAGTGCAGTTCTACGTTATAGTAAACGTAGAAAGTCCGCCTGAGAAGAACCGTCGAATCTCTTCTGAATTCGCGAGACCAGAATGTAAACAGAGCGCCGTCTCGACCACAAGAACAAAGCACACAATGATTATTGCCAATTTATATGGAGAATCGTTAATGTCTTCTTAGATCGGAGATACGCCCCCCAGCGCAGCCACCCCATGGGGTCTGGTTAAATCGTAGATGGCGTAGAGTCTACGCCGTAGACTATGCAACAGACTGGTTATTATTATTAATATCGCTAGACTTAATTGCTTTATAACAATCGGAAGCTTTTGATTTACTTCTACATGAAAATTAATACTGTTTATCTTGAAACATGCTAACATTAATATTTGCATAATCAATAAAGCTTCGTAATAATTTAAATTTGAAAATATCATTTTTTATACCATGTCCGCTCCCAATGTGGAACATATGGATCTGCATAATGTGAAGATATCCACTCTGAAAGAAGAGTATATGGATATCCGCAATGTGAAGATACGATAATGAATATTAATTAACATAGAGAAGCTTTTAATGAAAGTCTGTGTGATGACATAGATTCTTATTTCATAACTTTAATCAAAATTTCATTATGTAAACGTCCACAAAAACATTGTAACTCTGTTATTTTAGGATGCTAATCAAATTTTTATTTTTTTAATCTATATGTTTTTTATGGTTATATTAGTTTTTTTGTACCATGTTCGCTCCCAAAATGGAGCATATGGATCTACACAGTGTGAAGATATCCAATCCGAAAGTGAAGTAAATAGATCTCCATGATGTGAAGACGCCTTGACAGATTATTTTTACGAGAACTGATTCTCAGACAATTACTCAGCTTAATGGGCATCCAGCTCTGGATTTTTAGATTTATAAAATTTGACAGATGAGGAATCGAACTCGCATTCTCCGAATTGCTTGGCACGCACGCTACCAACTACGCTTGCGAGAAGACGCATGATTAATTAATTCTTAACAAGTATTAGTAATATTGTAAATACCTCTGGCAGCGATATTGAAATCTGTAAACTGAATTCGGATGAGTATTGCCTTGATAGCTAGTTAGTAAGCTTGCACCTCTCATTGTACTGGTGAATAAAAAAATAATGAAGGATTGGTGCCCTTCAGAGTTAAATGAATGGTTGGTAACCAATCCTTCTAAAACCTATCTGTCTTTATAAGTATAAACTGTGAAAATCCATACAAATTGACAATCGGGTGGAACATGGTAAAAAAATAGTTTGAATAAATAGGGTGAGGCAAGGTTAGGTTAACGTGCGCATTTCACTGTCTAACTGGCAGACAATTGATATTTCTGAAGAAAAATAACCGTCAAAATAAGTCTAAGCAATTTGGAAATATATACTACTTTCAGAGAGAGCGTGATAAAATAAAATGATGCTATATTAGATCGGAGTAACAATAATATAAAAATTTAAAAATATTCTAAATTCAAAAAAAATATTAGAATATTCTAACATTTTAGAATATTTCAAATTCAAAAAAATATGAATTCATAAAAAAATATATAAGAGTTCTATTTTCAAATTTGCGAATAAAAAAAAACGAAAGCGACATAATATTGGGAGGGAATAGGAGAGAGACGGAAAAACCAGAAGTGATAAATGATAGTTGAAATAAATTTGAATAGATACGGTGGAAAATATTCAAGTCACGGCGTACTTCGAAAAGTTAGTATTCACCTTCATCACGTTTAATAGAAGCGTACACGTGAATCTTTTTGACGGATTAATGCCATCTCAAGACGCAGCGTTGATTCGTTCGTGCCGGGCCACACGAAGAAGCGATAGATCGAAATAAATATTCGGAAAACCGAATATCTTGCACTGTTATTATTAAATAGTTTACAATATTTGATTATTCGAGTATAACTGTCATCGACAGATCCATTAACCCCAGGAATTATTGACGTGTACATTTTTTTGATGTCCCTCCTAAGTCAAACAGTGAAAGGGACTCTTTTTCTACACGGTGGATACGTTCAACGTATACCGTGTAAAAAAGTATGCTAAAATAAGAAATAATGGTGGATAATTTTCCTTTTATAAAAATCAATGAAAATAAAAAAAAATCATTATGGTTTATTCAGAGCCTATGTAATATTTCTTTTGAAATTTTCGGATTTATTAGATTTAAATAATTTTTATTTTGAGGATGTAGCATCGTGTTGTTTTGAAACCGTGTTAAAAGAGGATACGGCGTAGTTGATTTGAAATTTTTAAATTCCTTTATTTTAGGTTGTATGTGCATGAGAAATGGGCATATATTGTATGTATATATAGACTCAACATGAAAATTTGCCATAGTATATATCACTCTAAAAACATCTATGCAACTTCTTTGCGGGTGATCAGAAAGTAGATATATATTCTTTAAATGGAATAGATAGGTACATGGATAACAGAAAAAAATATTTCGACAAATTTTTTCACGAGAAATCGTTGTCACATAATTGCTCAACCCATTTGGTCATTCTTGCTTTGCACTTAAATTTACTTCAAAAAATCTTAAGTCAGGGTCAACTAAGCCTTAACTAAAACCCAGTAGCCAAGAGGTTAGCGTACGCACTTAGCATCCGAGGTGCAAATTCAATTCTTCAGTCTGCTGGGTTTTAAAAAAATCCAAAAAGTTACAACTGGATGTCCATCGGGTTGGTCTGAAAATAGGTCCCCGTGAAAAATAATCTATCTAGACATATCTTCACATCGCTTCTATACACTCCACAATTAGAGCGGATATCTTCACACTGTGTAGATCCATATGCCCCACTTTAAGAGCAGACATGGTAAAAAAATATTTATTATAATTATCTTAATGGTAACAAGAAAGTGTCAATATATTTGTCAATGTATTGTCGATACATTTAAATACACACAATTTGAAAATGTTGAAAAGTAGAACCAAACTCGATAGTGAATTTCGTTTTGAAATTAAGAAAAAAAGGATTTTAAATAAAGAAAATTGGTCTACTTGTGCGGAATGTACAAAAAAAGTTTAAGTAATTTGAGAAATAAAATCATTAAGAAAATATTGTGATTGAAGATTGATGTATTACTATGTTCTCTGTTTAGAATAAAATAAAAGAAACAAATGAAAGAAAACGCGTTAACATAATAAAGGGTTAATGCGGAACTAATTAAAAAAAAACGGTTTGGAGTAAGGTGCAGTTGGTGGATGTGCGGATAACGATTAATGACTGATACAAAATTAAATGAAGAAATTTATTATTTAGGCACGTTGCCCCGAATTGCCATGGCTTTTTTGATTGAGACGATGGCGGGAGGTGAGCCAGAGTCACAGGCGGGTCGTACAACCATATTTTATGGCCGCATAAAAATGTAAACCTGCAAAATAAAAATGGTGATATTGGCGCGGCCAAGGCCCGCCAGGCTACGCGGGGCAGGGGAGCGTCAAATAAATAATTCATAAAAAATAGGTTTTACATTCGAGACGCAAGACGCCGTCGACGCTCCTGCTGTGGCGACGCCTTAAGGAAAGTGACGTCGCGTAGTTACTGAATATGTCTCAATGAAAACGGCATTCACATTATTTAATAAGTGTGCCAATAAAAGTAGAGCTATACACCTCGCTACTCGAATAGAAATAGCTAGAGCTATCTTCAATTCTATTTACAATAGATTCCAAAAACAAACAACAATAACAATTCCGAAAACGACGAACGTTATGTGCTGATTATTCTCTGACTGATGATGGACAAAGCATCAAGAGTGTCAACAGTTTCAGATACCTAGGGGTACACATTACGGGAGATGACACTTCGCAAAATGAGATCGCTTTTCAAATACGGATTGCTGGAGTAATCTTCACTTTTATGCAAAATGTCTGGAACTCCAAGCTCTAAAAGGTAAAAAGCAAATGCCACGTGTCTATTGTATGCATTCTGTCTTTGCTGGTCTATGCTTGCAAAACGTTGCACGAAACAAAGGGCCAAAGCAAACAAATTATAAACTTTGAGAACAAATACTAGCAGCAAATTCCAGAGATACGGAGGTATGACTTAGTTCGACACGAGAAGATAAAAGAACGAAAAAAGTCAGTGATTAGTAGCTGCATGCCAATAATTGCTGACAAAGTGAAGCTGCGGCGCAGGACCCGGCTCGGTCACATATTGCCGATGCGTCAAGAGGGTCTAAACCTGACCTGTATATTATTTAAGTCGACCGGTTCTCGGCGTCTCAAAAGACGGCAAAATACTGTCTTATAGCCACTAACTATCATATGATCAGTCTACTAAATGTACTTTCAATTCAGCTGCCTCGTTCTTAAACCTCATTCTAATCAGCCGTGTTCCGGATATCTGATATCGAGAAAACGATCTATTCTATTCGATGTGAATGTCCTAAAAGTAAGTAAAAACTGCTCATCACTTGTTTTACCACATATTAAAGTATGCTGTAATTAAGAAATAAGTAATAGCTACATTAACCTTTCGCAATTTTACATACCTATACAGTATTTATGCAAGTATGTCGTCTTTGTCTTACTAGCACTATTCTGAGCTACGTACAAATTTTAATTACACAAAAAACTTATATTATTATTGTATTGTTACTTATTTTTCGTAACACAGTTTCTTAGCCTAAAGATTATTGTCTCCCCAGTGGCCGAGAATTAAGCGTGCATTCACCGGAGCCGGAAATTGAGATTTCATTCCAAGAGCTGCCGGATATTTAAGAATTCATACAAGCAAGACTGCATGCCCGATGAATTCACATTGTGGAGATCCTCATAAGCACCCATATGCTTTATACCGGGTACATCTATATGCTCCACTTTCAGAGCGGATATGGTAAAAAAGGATTATTGTAATTACTTGTGAATATTTGCGAACAATTTGAAGTAATGTGATTTACTGAATGTCAATATACCGGTAGAAACTGTCACATTTTCAAGAAAAAAATATACATAATACTTAACTGAAGTAATACATTTAAATGTTTACACGATAATAAATTTAATATTATGATTATTTAATATATTTCAAACACTTTGTAATGGTCTTGGTCATTTAAGAAACTGTAGATATATTTTTATTGTAAAAAAACCGTCTCGGTATCTTCTTCAGCGTTTGGTATATCGGGTCACCCACTGGAAAGATATCCGTTTTTGCCGTAGGCGTTTTGCCAAAGTATGTTTCAATAGAGACATATAACAAAAATCTATGTTGAAAACATTATTGTTCACTATATTAATCGTTTTACACACTAACATACAGCAGACAAAACTGTAGTTTTCAAAAGAAAATAAATCGTAGAATTGCATTGTTTTTAAAGAATGTTCAAGAGGTGTATTAGATATTCACACTTCATTACCTCTGCTTTCCAATTGATCATTGAAGCTATGGATAAATATATAATAATAATTTAAGCGAGCGACAATAATTTTAGCTATCCTTTGTGAGATTTCCTCTAAATTATCGTTTGTGATAAGGTTACTTAGCAACCGATTCATAATAGAGTAAGAACAACGTGTTTTAAAACTTCTAGTTCGTCCAATACTGAAATAAAAATGTATGATGAAATCATTAAATATTGATGTATACGATACTATAATATCGACTGTAAAAAGGAAGAAGAAAGTAATCTGTATTTAAAAAAAAATAGCTTTTAATCTAATCATAATGTATACAACGAAATACAGGTTCTATCAAAAGGGTATAAGCTAAAAATGCCGAATTAGTTTATAAATTAACCTTTTAAGTATGAAAAAAGATGGCCTGTGAAATTAACAACCAAGAAATGGGGCTTCCACCTAATCAATTTTATTGGTTTTTATTAAATAACTCATTGATTAATTATCATATTGTGTAAATAAAGCACCAGTTTTAGTCTTCGTGAATTTTAAGGTTGTGCCTATGTAATGTTATGACTGACGGAAAATTATTAAAAAACGTTTTTCGCGTCTCCTGTAAAATATGTTCTGCGTGGGTTACACCCTTTTTCCTTTTCACAGTCGATATGTAGCTACGATACCGGTGGGATATTGTATTTTGTATGGTAAATCAATAAAAATTGGAGGACTTCGGAGAGTGTAGTGGGCTATGAAAGGTTTTCATTCAACAAAATATCGACACCAATTGATAAAGAAGCTAAACTTTTTTAAAATCATGTGCACTTTGGAAGCGAATTATATGGATGTCAGCAAAGTGAAGATGACCAGTCCAATATGAATCTTTGCGTTTTTGAGACTAATTTTTGTCAGAAATTTTCACAAGAATTGGCCGTCAGCTAACTGCTCAACCCATTTGAAACCGAACTTTGAATCTTTCGATTTAAAAAAATCTTGGAGCTATTGGATTAAATCCTGCGATCCGCGGCTCTAAAACGTACCCTAACCTATCGGATACCGTGGTGACAAACTATACTGAGCTCACAATGCACGGCTGTAAAGCGCACGATAGCGTATTGGATACCGTGGTGAAAAATATACTGACGTATCTAAACATCTGTAGCCCACCCCGATCTTTATACAAACTAAACACGTTATGTTATTACAACTCATTATATGTAAGTATCATTGGGGTGGCGTGGATATGGTGTTAGCAAAAATATGAGATAATGTAATATAAATAAGGGCATCACGCTGGCCAAAGATCTCTCCCCACCCACAACAAAGCGGAGACAATCACAAAGAAAATCAGGACAGACGGTCGCCATATTTACGAAAAGCCATCAAAAGAATATAAATTGATGACAGTGGCTCGTAAGAGTAAAAAATACAAGGCTGTAAGATACAAAAATAGCTTTCAGAATGAGAAAATACAATGGGACAAAGCTTTTAGTCCGTTGGAAGAGCACGGAAAAGGGAATGGTTCTTTATGAAAAATCACGTTCTTCTCGTGGAGTTCGTAACGGATCCATAGTGTTACCTAGATATAGTTTTTCATCGTGTAGTGGATAAATTATTGTCTATTGAACGTATTATCGTAAAGAAATGATACAAAATGAATATAACAACGTTATTTTAAAATAAATAAAAATAATTTCACGTTTAATATGTGTTATTTATAACTTAAAGTTAATTATATATCCATATAATAAGCTTGTATAAATTATTATAGTTAAAACTAACGAGACCTGATTAATCACGTTATAACCCAAATCTATATAAGCAATGAAGAATACGACACGTTTTATTTCATTTATAAATCATTACCCATTGTAAAATAAGTTAAACGAAGGAAACCAGAGTTATTTTTAAGTAAATTGCCAAACCCATTGGACGAAAATCCTTGAGCTGCAGGATTAGAGCTTGCGATATTCGCTGCTAAGTCGTACTCGCTTACCAACTCGGAGACTCGCTTAATAAAGAGAACTCCTTAGTTATTCTATGATAATTCACGTGTACTACAATAATTCACTATATTTTTTTCAACCATGTTCGCTTCCATATAAGTGCATACGCATCTACACAATGTAAAGATATCGACTCCGGTAGTAGAGTATATAGATCTCTACAGTATGAAGACGTCTTGATCTTGTCAGACAATTGCTCCAAACCAAATTCGTAAATAATGACTATGCACGACATTCAAATAATTCTAAACAATTACTCCCACGTTAAAGACATCAATACATAGCTGCTCGTACAATAGCTATTTGCTTGATACGCCCTCGTATAAAAACAGAAAAACCGTCACAAAATGAGCTTTCTAGATTATGATTTTAACATAACTTAATCTGACCCAACCTCACATTATCTAATCTAATCTCACCTAATTTCCGAGACCTTTTTTATATGACGTTATTTTAAATAAGGAATTATTATCCGGTGTCTTATTAATGTGATGTTAATGTACAGAGAGTTTAATAATTTTCTTTTTATAATAAAAACATATTTAGTTAGTTGTTCCGTATAAAATAGTTTCAACGATATTTATGTCTGTGTAATATGACGATAAAGAAAATTCTAGTGAATTTATCGATAAGACAGCACAGAGACCTATTGTTAGGGCGACACTGCTGGATAAATAATACAATATCCCGTTGGATTATACGACGAAGCCAATCCAAAGAGATAACACTGACCAATCAACGAGATATTCCAGGATTTGTCAGAAGCGGAACAAGCTTGTAGGATTGTTTGTCGACATTTCGATTACTAATAAAATAGAAATACAAAAAAAACTGTATTTTGAAAACAAATTGATGACAAGAAAAAATCAGCACACTACACACTATATTTTTTTATCGTGACCATTGGATTTATTAATAATTTTATTAGAAATAAAAATGATTTTCTCGTATAATAATACGAATTTAGTTCTGATTAAAATATCCGCAAAAATCTACAATATATGTCACCAAAATATTTATCATTTATTCGACAAATGCCCTATTACAAACAGTCCAATTTTTTTTCGCCAACTATGTTGTGTACTGATATATACGGTATGGACTACAACGCAAAAATTAGACGCATATTTTTGCGGGAATTAATTGTTTACTCATTTGAAATCAAGTCTTGCATTATTTAAAAAAAAATTATTATGCTTAACACTCGGCTACACGGAGAACTGGAAAATAGTAGAATAATGATTATATAATAACATTCAAATTCTACAGATTAATTAATTGTATGAACAACAGGTGTGGTAATATGGTTATTTATTATTAAGACTGTCCTAACGGTATGCCATTGGTAAACACATGTGGCTTAGGATCCGACGAACGGGTTCAAATCTTGCAACAGTATTAGATTTTATAAAAATATGGACTCAGCTATTATGATATCTTATTGTTTGAGCACTGTATTGATTACCAATTTCACGAAAATAATGTATCATGATAATTTATCTCATTGTGAAGATCCAAGTGCGCTACTATCAAAAAGGATACGATTAGTAAACGTAAGAGAGAGTAGATCAGTGATTCCCAACATGGTCAAGTATACAATATGCCTTATTATTGATCAAAGCCTTGTTAACGCTTTATATACCCCGGCGACAATCATAATGAGTGATTAAAAAATAAAACATCTCAAAGTGGACAATGAACATACAATTCTTTGGACCTATAGTGTAGACTAGCAGTCCTCAAACTACGGCACACGGGCCAAACCGAGCTTTCTTGAGATTTTCATCTCTTTTTCAAAAAAATTTCATACAATACATATTGATGTAATTAAAATTTTATGATTTGGTTGTGAATAAACGTTGATCTATGCTTATATTGTTCTATTGTGATTTGGTATAAGACTTCCAGGTTTGTAATGAAATTATTCTATTAGAATTTAATAAGATTGGGATTTCGATAAGAATCTTCTTCGTCGAGCCCCGCATGTTTTTAAAAAATTCAATTCGGCCCGTTTATCAAAAATTTCGGTGATCCCTGGTGTAGATAGTAATAACACACTTGAATTGACTATTGATACAATAAGCTTACTTATATAATCATTTTAAAAATTATTTATTAAATTATGAAACAAGTAAAAAAAAATGTTGAAAAGATGTATTTATTTAATAAGAAAAATAGATTTAAAATAATGTCTTCATTCCTTGTATGATAAAATAAATATGAATTTAAAAATCATATGTGATATGCGTGAATAAAAATGCATTAGCGGTGTAAATACAAAGTAGCTACATGTGCTAGGATAATGTTCACTCACGTTTGACGTCGTTTTTTTTCTTGTATAATATAAATATTGCAAGCACTCATTCTTCTTGCAAGTGTTTGTAATATGTCTATCAACTGTTGCCAGTGTTAAAAGGTAACTTATTCTTAACACGGCTTAAAAGCATATTTCAGCACGATAAAAGCACATATAAAACAGTATCACTTTACGCCATCAAACAGAAGTCTAAATTTAAAATACTGAGCTACGTATATATCGATAGGAATAAAAAAAAATGAAATCAATTTCAAAGGCACACACAGTATCAATGTTCATCGATATCTCGTAATCGACGTTTTTTTAAATAAGGATTATATGAAATAAAATATATCGATTTTCTGTTCCGTCGTTTTTTTATAATACAACCAATTGATAAAACATCATTTTCCTTGTGTTTGTTGTAAGGCTGAAAACATATGACAGAATTGTTTTAATTTATTTATGCCGTATTTATTTTTACTCCCCTATAAAGTTAAATAAATATATTATAAGAGGTATCAACTTATCGACGTCGACACTTGAAATAAATTAATCGAAAATTTACAGGAACTTCTAATATTTGACTAAATTTCACAAGTGATCGTCTAGGAATAAAAAACTGTTTTAACACAGAGTTAGTTTAGTTTTTGTAACGTTTTTTTCTGCTAATCATCCCATTTACGAAAAGAGCGCTGATGCGGAAGCAATACCTCGTATACCACACAACAAAAATACACGAGACGAAAAGAATTTTCATAGTCAATATCATTAAATAAAAAGATGATTTTTTTATGTCAATATTAAAAATTGTAAGTTACGAGGTATGGAATTTGATATATTAATAGTGATAAAAAAGATTTTTTTCATCTTATGTCGTGTGGTATTAGCAAAATTTGCTTTGTAATGAGCGATATGGATATTTACATTATGAAGAATTTTTTAAGAGATTGTTTTTAATGCAAATACAGTCATGCTTTTGAATTTTAAAAGCATTTGGGGGATTAAAACCTGTGATTTTCATTGAGAGTTATTTGTCGATGAAAGTCGCTGTCTAAGTCTCAAAGCTAAATATGAATCAATATGTTTTGTATACATTTAACGGAAGTGTGAGTTGAGCGATTTGCCAATAATCAAACCAACTGAAAAGTAATATTTTAAAAATAAATATTAATATTGTATTAGTATGTATAATGTAATCTATGTGCTATATATATGGCACTAAGTTTGTTTTATTAGCATATTATAAGAAAAGCTTAACATAAACCCCAAGAAAATCACTGATTCACCAGCATTTAAAAATGGTTACTGAAAATTATCAATGTGATTACTATTAAATTTTATTTCTGCGTGAACAATTTGAATAAAATGGAGATAAAAATTGATAGATTAATAACTTAAGTATTTTTTTTTGTCATAAGTTGCTGCAACAATTTCTTCATAACAAATTAATATGTGAATAATTACTTTTTATAAGAGATGTAATTTTTTTGGCGTTGTAAAATGTTAATGATACTTAGTTTTTAACTCATTAAAAGCGGTCGTATTCGAAAGTTTTGGAGGTTGATTTTAATGGTTAAAGATCAAGACATGTGACTCGAAGTATGTGTACGTAAACGTTAAGAAAACCTGACATGTCAGGTGTCTCTGATGAATGCTAAGCCGCCCGTAGCCATTGCCGAAGGAAGGTACAAAGGAAACATAGGTGATGCATTGGCGTGCAAAAAAATGCATTCTAAGCGATATGATCTCCAAGAAAAATAAGTGTTATAAATTATACTAGTTCACTGGAATATTTAGTTTTTTTTTCAACGTGATCGTTATTTGTCAAAGGTATAGAACTTAAGTTTTATACATATTTGTATTGGGCGTAACGTTCTTTGAACATATGGTAATTTTATTTAATCGCACAATCTCAAGTAAATCTAAAAGTACGTAGCCTTGGATGCACATCAATAAAGATCTAGAGTGATAAATTTTTAGTATAGTAAAAAAAGAGTTCTTCGAAAACGTTATGGAATTTTTGACAATTGTTAAGTTACTTTAGCAGTAATTATAATATGTATTGGGCAGCTTTTTATTACCGCTGAAGTAAGGTAAAACTTCGTGTGGATATTTCAAAATAATGTTAAAATCTCCGTCTTTTTTTGTAAAATAACCGAATTATATCATCAAGTATTATCTAAACTCTAATGAACGTATCCAGAAAAAAAAACATGAATATTTACGTGAGGGAAGAATTAAGGCGTCTAGTTACTATCTACATTAAGTGAAATTTTTGTCAAATTTGATCTAAATATGAGGTTTTATTCTAGTCTCTATCAATATCTAAGATCATTATAAAAAGTCGATTAGTTGTCAACGGTAATTAATATAACCATATAAAAAGTGGATTTGAAAATTACGAATTGATTATTGCTATCGTAATTACTGCTAATATATATAAATATTTAATTTAACCTAAATATCCGCAATTCGATGAAGAAGCCTACGACATAAATAATTTCCTAGATTTATATATTTATTTTTAAAAAATTCACAAACATTTTACCGAAGTGCACTTAAGGAAGATATTAACTAGACGACTCAATTAGCAACAGGAAATATCTATTAATGTAACCCACATCATGAGCATATATGATATAAAAAAAAACACATAAAGTATTTCTAATTTGTCTCCAAAAGGTTAGCGTGCATGCTTCTCGTTCGATAAATGCGGGGTCGATTCTTTAAATCCGAAAATGTAGGGCCTTTTAAGTCTGACAACCAAATCTCGTATATTCACACTGAGAAGTTTAATGCACGACTGCTTGAGAGCAAGCATGTTCACATAGTGTATTTCCATATGTTTCACTTTTGGAGCGAACTTGGTGAAAAAATAATAATTAACTTATGTTATATACGTACGTCAGTGAAAATGAAAGGCCTTCGTGTATAAGTCAACCTAGCAAATGAAAATAATAATAATGAAAAGTTTCGCTTCCCCCTTCCTCTAACGAATGTTTGTCCAAATTGTTACACGGCGAAGGCGCGTGACTCGCGTGCCGAGCGGAGTCAAGATATTGTGGGCATCTATCTTGCTCGCGGTGCGTGAGTGTGCAAAACGCACGTTTCGATTGCGCACGCCCTTCGCACACTGCAGAGTTGCCAACCAGCCGACGATCTTTCAAACATGGAGCATGTCAATTTTCGAAACACAAAACATCCATTATCACATCAAAATTCTCGAAAAATACTTTTATAGTGGTTCTATAAATGGAGCATACGGACACCATAATGATACCTCCAAAGATCCGTATCAATAGCCAACACTCCCAAAATATGACGGAATCCTATAGTTTTGCCGAGCACATTCTGTAGATAATATTTAGATTCAAGATAGACTCTGAAATTTGGTTGGCTTAAAATAAATGTAAAGTTAGATTAGGTCTATTTAGTGGTATCCGGTGACCAACTAGAGTTCGTCATTACAGCTCATAATTATACTGTACAAAAATTAATATAAAAGTTGTAAAATGTGTCTCCCCGGTTAGCGTAGTTGGTAGCGCATGCACCTAACGATCCGGGGAATGCGTGGTTGATCCTATCTGGTCGGATTTTAAAAAAATCAGAAAATGCAGGACTGGATACCCATTGGGTTGAGCAATTGTCTGACAAACGGTTCTCGTAAAAAATAATTTGTCAAGTCGTCTTTGCATTGAGATTCATATGCTTTGGGAGCGAAGATGGTATAAAAAAAATAGTAATAACTAACTGGCCAGCTTTTTTTACTTGTATGCAACATATATGTGTAAATTAATAATAAGTAACAAAATATGAAACAACACAGATGATCAAATGAAACAATACCGTTATTTTCGTTGTTGTTCTTAATAATTGATGATGATAATGTTGGCTCGATCATATATTGCGGATGCATCAAGAGTCTGAAGCTGATTTGCCTATTATTCTAGCCAACACGTTGTTAGCGTCCTGGAAAGCCACTAAATACTATCTATATAATGTATTCGGCGGAGCTACGGGATGTACTTATGACCTGGGAGCGCGCAAGAATACTGGCGGGCGACAGTGATTCTCGGAGACGACACGCGGTGTTCACGTGCTCCACTTAGAGAGAGGATATGGAAGAAGAAAAATAGTGTTATAGATAATTTTTAAGAGGCGTTTTCTAATGTCAATATTTATCTATAGAAATAGGAGACTAATTCATCATGGTTGAATTGGTTTAAACCAAGTCACCCAAATTAAGTTTGATTACTATTCGGAATCCTGACATAATAATTAACCAATTCACTTAGTTTCATAGCTTTACTTTAATATCTGCTATAATATGAGCAATTTTTGTTTGTAACAAAGGTATTAAACTTCAAATTTGCATTTTTTTCGAAACTATGCGACATGAAAAATTATTCGTTGAATGAACGAATCATTCATCGGAGTTTTTATGTATAACACACATTGGTAAGACCAATTAATTTGATTAAAATATGTTTTAAATATTGTTCGAAGATTGAAATTTAAAATTTAGAATACTGAAAAAGAACGGCCGTATCGTTGAGTGTTGTATGGATCGTCATTTAAGGAGTGGCAACACTGTGTTTGTGCTCGCTTCCGTTAGGTGCGAATACTCGGTACTTATTTCTAATTTATCGCCCGGATGGAAGACAGGAAGAAAATTAAAATACAAATGTTAGTTAGATGTTCCTGGAGTGTTTTATTAATATTGTCGCAGTGTGAGACGAGGCCGTACGCAGTGGCGGGGGGGATGGGGGCCGAGGGATAATCGGATTTTCGCATTTTCTTTGGGCGGCGGCTTCTGTTTTGTGGTATTTTTATAATGCTCCGCTGCGCAATTAATACATTTGCATATTATTACCGCCTTGCCGAATTTATTGCCCCGTGAGTTTACCGCGACAAACGCATTTCGTTGAAAATTAGAGATAATTTATTTCTTTTAATTTTTCGTAAATAGCCACGGATAGATAACAGCGAAGAATATTTTGAGGTAATAAACAATATTAGATTTTATAACAAAAGCTATTTTAATTTACGATAAAATAAATAAATAATAAAAAGCATGAAAGACGAATTTATTTTTTATTGTCGTGATTTTATCATCTCTTACTCAG